>OY282558.1:371712797-371942857 GCA_958295665.1 Tipula vernalis
ACCGAATTGCTGAAACACAAACTAGAAGACGTTAATTAGCAAATTCTGTGCAATTTGCAGATGTACGTTGGATGTTTTATTTGATTTTATGCAATGGTGATTTCAAAATGACCAAAATAATCAACATATAAACAATATGTAGTTCTTTTGGGGTGTCGTTTATCAGAAACGACATATATTTTCGTGGAATTTGTAGATTTTTAACCTTCTGAAGCTTTGTAACCCAAGTTTTACACATGTCCCATTGTCGGTTGTTGTTTTCGTCACCCCAATGGTTATCACTGACTCCCCCAGTGGATCGAAGACGGAAATTGTTATTTTCAATAGTTTTCTTTTCGTAGGCCATCTTGATATGTTGGTATCGTCCAGTTGTGCTTGGTTAAAGTTTAGCTGCTATACAAACTTGTTGCTTTTGTTGTTCCACCACAATCCCAAAATTTGCTCTATTTGGCTGTTGTCATAAAAATTTAGATGGACGTCGTTGTTGGCATGCAAATTGCGGTAGATGCTTGCTTAAATATCTTTTGGAGCTTTTGGCAAACCTAATTGCAGATCACGAAGTTAAGCTTCTGATGAACAGGAATAACGTCTTGAATCAGTTACTTCGCTTTTTCTTCGTCAGTGGCACCATCCAAGTAACCGACATGTAATAATTCTTCATTATTTTATTAATAGCCTCCAAATACAATGATACGATATCGCAGGCATTTTAATTTTTAACCTCCTGAACTAGACATGGGCCACAAGTGGAACCGAAAAATACTACCCGGGAGGCTATTTGTGAATTCGATTCGAACGTATTGGACTATTGGAAGTATAAAATTCGTATTTGATTTAAATAAGAAACGAACCAATCTGATAAATTCAAATAAGATTCCAATACTTCAAAGACTCGAATACGTTCGAATCGATTCATTCCTCTCCGTAGCAATCGCTGTGATCGTCTAGCTTCATTTCGAACTTTGATTTGTAGACACATTCCTTTAATGTGATGCATAGTTATTTTTTTAATTTTATTTTACGTTCTAAACATTGTAGCCGAAAAATCGCTACAGTTTTACATTCTGAAAGATATGGCAGTTCATCTTTCCATAAAACCCCACGATTGAATCTACCATCATTTATACGTCAAATTATATATCCGTGGATTTCGATATGTCTGTGAAGTTAGCACGAAAAATTTATCCCGAAAAGTTTTTTTTTATTTATGGTTTGTTTCCTTGCTAAATTAAGTATCAGCCCGAATATCAAGAGAGATATAGAAGAAAATTGCAATTCATCCCAAATTTTTTTATTTTTTATTTAATGAAACACTTAATATTTTGCCATACAAATAATGCTTTAAAAACATGTTTCAATAAAAGGTGTTCTTTCCAAAAAGATTGTTCAGAAATCACGAGATTCTCTTAGTGAACGGACCGTTATTCTCTAACAATTACACACATTTCAAATGAATCAAATTTGTACGTTTTGGAAGTCACATAGCGCCGTTCTCAGAGATATCTACATCAAAAGGGCTATGGCCGGATGTTTGTCTAAAGTTACTTGTCATATTGAAAAAATTCATTAATAAATCACGGGGTTCACTTAGTTAACGAATCGTTATTCTCTAACAATTCCACACACTTGAAATGAATAAAATTTGTACGGTTTGGAAATCACATAGCGCCGTTCTTATTACTTGTTATATGGAAAAAAATTCCTTAAGAAATCACGGGGTTCACTTAGTGAACGAACCATTATTCTCTAACAATAACACACATTTCAAATAAATAAAATTTGTACGTTTTGGAAGTCACATAGCGCCGTTATCAGATATGTCTACCTCAAAAGGGCTATGGCCTTATGTTTGTCCAACCTTACTTGTTATATGGAAAAATATTCATTTAGAAATCAGGGGTTCACTTAGTGAACGGACCGTTATTATCTAACAATTACACACATTTCAAATGAATAAAATTTGTTACCTTTTAAAATTACATAGCGCCTTCCTCATAGGGAATGATATGAAAGGGCCGAATATCGAAGGGCCGAATGTCGAAGGGCCGAATGTCTAAGGGCCGAATTGCAAAGGGCCGAATGTCGAAGGGCCGAATGGATCGAAGGGCTCGATGTGTCGAAGGGGCGAATTTCAAAGGCCGAATGGGTTGGAGGGCCGAATGGGTTAAAGGGCCGAATAGGTCGAAGTGTCGAATGAGTCGAACGGACGAACTTTTATTTTTTTTTTGTTTTGTTTTTAGAAATATAATTTTTTAAATAAGCAATTTTAAGGAATAATTTGTAAATTTTTTTATCAAATATAAATTAGGTTCTTATGAATTTAAATATTTTATCGATATAAAATATTGAATTTCAAAATGTTGCGTTAACATAATATTTATTTTTGTATTAATCTTGCAACTACAAAATGTTTCAACTATAAAATCTTGCATAACAAGTGGTGTCATAAATAGATTCTATATAACCCGCTACTACGTCCGGCACGCAGTGCGACATGTTTGCTGATCCCGGCTCCTACGTCCCTAAAAGTTCTTATCTAAATCCCCTCGTAGGGCTGAGCGGGATGGAGAGCAGCGGCCGCTCGCGTCCCCGTGAGGGTCACCCAAGTTGTTAGCCTCTACAATTCTAAGTTAAATTAGGAGTTTGCCACGTATCACTAATACGTGCCATTAATAGATTCTATATAATGCGTTCCTACGTGGCACGAAGTGCGACATGATTGCTGATCCCGGCTCCTACTTCCCCGATGTTCAAGTCTAAAGCCCCTCGGAGGGCTAAGCGGAGGGGAGCGCAGTGACCGTTTTTGTTAGCCTCTATAATTCTAAGTTAAAGTAGTCGATGCCATTTCTCTTCAATTTATTTTGCTCAGAATAGAGAAAAAATGTACGGGAAATTGCTATGCAAGACTTTGTATTGCAATATTTTGAAATTGCAACATTTGTAGTTGCAGGATTAATACAAAAATCAATATTATGTTAATGCAACATTCCAAAATGCAATATTTTATATCGATAAAATACATAAATTCATAAGAAATTAATTTATATTTGATAAAAAAATTTACAAAATATTCCTTAAAATTGCAAATTTAAGAAATTATATTTCTAAAAACAAAACAAAAAACAAATTAAAATTCGGCCCTTCGACCCACTGGGCCCTTCGACCCATTACCGTTTCGGCCCTTCGACAAAATCGGCCATTTGCAATTCGGCCTTTCATATCATTCCCTCTGAGGAAGGCGCTATGTAATTTTAAAAGGTAACAAATTTTTTTCATTTGAAATGTGTGGAATTGTTAGTGAAAAACGGTGCGTTCACTAAGTGAACCCCGTGATTTCTTAATAATTTTTTTTTTCCATATGAGATGAATTGCAATTTTTTCTATATTTCTCTTAATTCTCGGGCTGATATCTCATTTAGCAAGGAAACAAACCAATAAATAAAAAAAAACTTTTCGGGAGAAATTTTTCGTTCTAACTTCACAAACATAACCTCGGTACACCTTTTGTCGTCTAGAGACAGTCCAAGTTCTGTCTCGGCTTTTATTCCAGACGATTCGAGCTGCAACTGATTTTTTACTAACTGGAAAACGTGACATGTGTAATTCGGAACGTTTACCTGTTCGTCAATATTTCCAAAGACCACACAAAGCATTAGTGTTTTGCTGAAGCCAGGACCGTTCCAGGCGGTACCATAGATGATTTTACGATTGTAATAGTCAAATGTCTTGTCCAATTTGAATCGATGATTTCCCACTGTTGAACGAAACTTTTGTGATATTGGGCAAATATTTGAAATATTTCACTATTCTATCGAATTGTTTAGACTGGGTCGGCAGTTCCCCGTCTTGCCAAGACAAAGGATACAGGGCTTCGCATGGTCGCCAATAACGGAAATGTTTCAATGGTCATCTTGGGGCCTTTAAGTTTGAAGGACGCTATTTTGAGCAACATTTGGTATGTAGAATGGTTCGAGGCAACTTGTGATTTTCGACGTTTCACTGACTTTAGCGGTACCGTTGAGAGAGACACGTCATCAACTGTTTCCCAGGTTTGGGAAACAGTTGATGATGTGGTCGACTGCAGTTGTCTATATCGCAGTTTTTTTCATATTTTAAAAACCTTCAACTGACCTAGGTCGTTGGTGACCATTACATGGTCAAAACTCATATATTGGGCTTAACCACGAAGACACTTCCTCAGTCGGTTTGGTTTTTCCGATTCTGAAAGCTGGCAATAACGCGTTGAATCCTTGAATTTCGCAATATGATGCCAATATAAGCAAAAAAATAGCAATAAGTAGTCAAGTCGCAGCCTGTCTTGCCATGAATTTTCTCATAAAATTGTTATTTCATTTCGTTTTTCGTTCCAAATAGCAAGGATTTGCCCTCGTTATATTCGTGTTAACGTCAATAAATGATATTGGCATTATCCACTTCAGGCTGATATCTTGGATACACTGCCTTATCGATAACTATAAGGTAATTTCGGTCGACACTTTTAACAGTCCTTTCCAACCGTCGAAATTGACTGCCATTGTCGTAATCCTCCATTATTTTTGTTACGGCAAGTTCCCTTTTCAACTCAATTAACTTTATGTTGATTTGTTTCTCAATCTGCAAGACTTCTCTCTCGTTCTGTATAAATTGCGTAAATTGCAGTAAAACTGGGAATACCCTCTACTCTTTAGGCGAAACACTATCATTAAGAATGAACATCAAAGCCATTTGAGTGCAAGTCCATTTTGATTTTAATGATTCAATTTAAGGTGTTAATTTTTTTTATAGTGGAAATACCAAATGGCTGGAAGTTCACAATATGAAAAATTTTATTTTATATCAATTTGGTTACCAAACATTTTAGTATGTTACAAAATTGGTTCGCCCTACACTTTAAGAATTTATAAACCTATTCAGAAAGTGGAGTTATAATCGTTTGTGTTTTGGTGGATGGTACTTTCTAAAATAATTTTAAGAATGGTTTAAACCCTACCAATGATTTCTAATCAAGGATTCTAACCCATCCATAGCTTTGCTGCACATCGCCAAACCACGCATGACGTGAATAAAACATAAGTCATGAAGCGAATTTGTTTCCATTCTGGACCAATAATTTTGATTCGGTAACAGAAAGTATCGGCTGCCAACCACCTTTTGAGTTTATTGTTTTGGCTTAATCGCAAATTTAACGTTTTGACAGTCATAACCTAATATTTGGAGTACGTTTCAAAAATGTTAATACGCCACTAGTCCGTATATAAATATTGCTGCTGATTGTACATAAATACATAATTAGTCATTTGCCACTCGTACAACTATACAAGTTATTTAACTTCCTGCTTACATTATGCAAACCAATGATAATACTCAAAATTTAAAGATATTGACTGAGTGGTAATGATTAAATAATAACCAATTTTTAATTTCTTGTTACAGTAATTTTTAAGTTGTTAAGCAGTGCACACATGAAGTATACATAAGGAACGAAAACAAAAAAAAAAAAATGGAGGAACTGTATAATTCAAAAGAATTGTCTGATGTTCTCTTTATAATCAAGGACCAAAAGATTTATGCACACAGTTTCATCTTAATCATTCACAGTTCAGTATTTCGTGAACAATTCGATGGAACATTTCACGATTCGAAAGTGATACCGGTTGGGTTTACCAAAAATGCGAGCACATTTTTAGATTTTCTGAAATATTTCTACTACAAGCAATATGAACTTAAGGAGGACAATGTCATCGAAATCATCAAGTTGGCAATAAAATATAAAGTTTACGCCTTGGAACAAATGTGCTACGAATTTTTGTGGAGCAGAAAATTTTACATTGATACACTAAAATTTTATGAAATTTATAAAAGTGAAAATTTAAAATTTTTACGCGACATTCAATTGTTGAAGATTGCATTTCATATTGATACGTTTTTATATTCGGACAAATTTTTGGCGATCAAGCGAGACACTGTGGCAGATATACTACGGTTAGATTGTCTGTGGTGTTCGAATACAACGATAACTGATAAAAAAATTAGCGAAGCTGTAATATTTGAAAGGGTTGTAAAATGGGCGGAACATAATAGGCAGTCGTTTGGGAAATGTACAAAAAATTTAATTGGTGATCTAATAAAGTTGATACGATTTCCCACCATGCAGCTGGACGAATTTATCGAGTGCGCTAATAATCGTGCGGCAATTTTCACATGCGACCAAATTTGTGAGATTATAAAGTGTATAACGTTTAAAAGTGGTTATACATCGTTTATGACAACGCCTCGGACTATTCATATGGATTCGATGTTTGTTTCAAAAATTTCGACCGTACAGTCGCATTCGACCAAATTTACAGTTTCCGACAAAATGGTAATGCTTGGCATTTGGATACAAAGTCCGACAAATAAACAGGAATGCACGATCAAATTAACAAATCAGTATGACATAATTTTATTGGAAACTATAGTGAGTACACAATACGAATATTTTTGTTGTCCTATAAGATTTCATGGAGATTTTGAATTAACGCCTGGACATGAATATTCCGTAACCATTTGCTATTCTGATCCATCCGTAAGTGTATTTCTATGGACACACTATAGTGAAAATGAATCAGTTGATAATGTTACAGTAAATTATAGTGTACAAAGTCCGTTAATCACGAAAATTATTCTCGATGTACCGTAAAAAAATAAAAATTGTTTTAAAATAAATTTGTATTTTCTTTTAAAAATGTGTTTATCCCATCAAAATCCAACCTATCTGGTAGGTGTAATCTTTTAAAGTGCTCTGCGATCGTATATAAGCTTTTAAATCAAAAAATAAATTTTAAAATCAAGTTTGAGATGAGATAAACATAAATTCAATTTTTCATCTAAATCCTTAACGAATTAAATTAATAACGAAAAAAATACTTTTGTCATGAATATTTAGCGTCTATCAGATAAAGCAAAAATGTTTTTTTATTTTTAAATTAATTTAATAAATTTAAAATTGTTATTTTGTTATTTTTGGAAGTAAAAAATAATAAAATGTAAAATTTATATTGTTTGATTCACATTTCACATAAATCATGGATTTAAACATGCCATAAGATGTACGCACACAATTTTATATACTTGTATGTGTACATACATATTTTGGTACGCTCGCAACAAGATAAATTAAATTTGATATAATTTTATCATTTTGATTAGAAAGTGTCTGGGAGTGCGTGTTATTGTACATGACTCGCGTATGATGATAAATATCAATTTTGGTATATATACGAGTGTGTACAAGGATGTTCGTTCATGTTGTTTAGTAGACAATGACATCACATATTTAATGCTTCTTTCTTCTTCTGTATATATACATCTATATGTTGTATCATATGTTGTACCAATTTTGATAATGTTTATATAAATTGAAGTTGTAACAAGTTTATAAAAATTTGATTAAAGACGTTTATATTAGAATGGATGACTTTCACTTTACATTTTTATTTATTTTATTCTCAAATAATAATGTTCTGTGACAATGACAAATTTCAATTTAAAAAATTGCTTTTATCCTTTAGTATTATTGCTATTTTGTCTAAACCAATAAATTGGTTTTGTGTTCGCCAGAATGTGATTAATTATCCAAGGTGTAATTTCGTTATATAATGTATGTATATGTATTATGAAAAATTTAACACCGTCCAATGAATGATTTTCAAAATTTGTTTAGAACAAAAATACTCAATCTAAATTCTTAAATTAAAGATGATTTTCTGTTTCGGACGCGTTTACGTTTCTCGGAAATCACGTAACAGGTAATCCTACCTGCATAGGTATAAAGAATATTTTCCCTGAGCTCAGCGATATGACCAGATGTATGCCTAAATATATCAAAATAAAAAATTATCAAAGTTACTAAACCTGTTCGTCGTTTGAGTTACAGGTTTCGAATTGCAATATGCGAGAAATGCAAAGGTCTGATATTCCTTACATGGTAGTACAATAGGCTGGAGATATTGAGCCAATAAAAAAATCCCTATAAATAAAATATAAAGGGCTGAAACCCCATGAGGTGGTTGTAATACTTATGAGTAACTAATATTGAGAGATCCGTGATATAAAATGATAATACGGCGGTTATCGATTGAATGATCTTTAATGACTGACTTTATAAGAGTGGTTTTACAAAAGTATGTGTTTACAATGTTATCCGTTGTGGTCTTTTAATTAATGAGAACAAAATCAGTTAGTGTCAATTTAAATTCTGCCTTATTTTATTCAATGCTACGCTTTGAGGAGCATGCAGTTTTACCCAATGGTTGGTTGAATTTATTTCTTTAAAATTGCATAATGTATCAAGCGTTGGTTTTCGCTGTAAGACTGCTACTTCACACTGGGTTTTATTAGTCAATGCATTGAAAATTTGTGATATTTCGCATAGAAATTGCGTAGGTTGGAATATATGACAACGTTTCATTTCTTCTGTTGTAAAAGTGGCAAAATGATTTTGATGATTGTCCATTGCTAGATATTTTGTTGATGTAACGATGTGTGATTGAGTGCCGTTATGATTAATATCCGGAACTGGGAAGACAGCTATCAGGTTATAATCAGTTGCAAAGGATAACGGTATGATAATCTCAATTATCACATTTCGTTGTGTTATCCTACTACGTACATCCATGCTTTGATATATGTGCATGAGGTCATGAATGTTATGGCCAGGAATGGTTATTGATGCTAGTGTATGTTTACGAATAAATTGCAATTGGTATTCTAATTGTGACGGCGCGAGTATCGATGGATGCAAAATACTATGATGTGCATAGTAAATAATATCAAGTAGACCTTGTTGCGCATCCACTACGTTTTTTTAGTATTAAGGTCAACTCGAGAGCGCTCATTAATATCAGGTGAACCCTTTCTTCGTATGTTTGATATTCGTTTAGTTGTATCATCTCCAATCTTAACCTCTGTTGATCCTTTATCAAATTTTTCAATGATGTTTTTGTGAGATTCGAATTATATTTCATTAGCTTGATTGTGTTATCGATTATTGATGTTTGGTTTCTCATTAATGCCATTAAATGCCTTTCGTTATTGTTGATATCCTCGAATTATGTTTCATACTGGTTGGTCTCGGGCTGGGTAAGAATTCCAAACATGTCTTCTAAACCGTGCTTCACTCGTCGACGTTCCTTATTGCTTGTTAATAGTAAAACATTGTATGCAATCAAGTTGTTGAGCTGCCATTGAAGTTGCTGCAGGATTACGTCGCAGGTAAAACCAGACAATCCTTTACAAGCTGCTCCCAGTTCGCCTTGGGCTTGTTTAAAAGTTTCGATCTCTTCCCAATAGTTCGTTATGTTGTAATTGATCACTAATATCCACTTCATGGCTACCAATTCAAGTTTGCCTAAATTCTCGAAATATATTTCTGTTGAGTAGTTAAATGGGGTTACCTAGATCTGAGCTTGCGTCTGTCCTAGAATGCAGCAAATTGAGAGAAATGCTAGTGCAAGATAATTCACTTTTCTTAAATTCCTTGCTTCTTTGTAAGGCTGCACTCTTTGGTTTTGGTTGCCCTTTCCGGGCAGCGGTAGTCTTTTTTCTATAGACTGGGGACTGTTGTTCTGTGCGTGGTTGTTCTTCATGAATCTGTTTCGTCTAGGCTTTGTGGGGTTGGTAGTTGTTGAGTTGTGCTTGTATCTTTAGTTACTACCCCATGAACTGGATCATTCTTCTTGTTTTGCATGTTAATGTGGTCCTTTGGCTCGTTAGATATCGGTAGGCGGCATATTTTAGTAATATTTCTTTTAAACGTATTGTTTCTGTATTTCAGTGTGACTACTCTAACAAGCCCATCTTGTCCTGGATGAAGTTCAACGGCTTTTGCTAATGGCCAGTGCGTAGGAGCTAGTTGTTCGTCTTTGAGGATTACTAGTTCTCCCAATTGGATGTTAGGTTGTTTTTGCAACCATTTTGGCCTTCGTTTGGATACCCTCCATATCAGGTTGTGGCAATGATATGATGGCCCTGCCTATCAGTAAATGTGCCGGACTTAAAAACCCGTCATCATCTGAGTCGTTTGAGAGTGGAGCTAGTGGCCTAGGGTTCAAGCATGCCTCTATTTGAGCTAAAAGTGTTGAGAGCTCCTCAAAAGTTAATGTACGACTTCCAATTACTTTGCGTAGGTGTTGTTTTGTTGACTTGACTCCGGCTTCCCATATTCCTTCACAGTGAGGACTTCCCGGAGGTACAAAGTGCCACTCAGTTCTCATCTGAGCTATTTTACCCTTAATTTCTGCTTCCTGTTGCTTTGCCTGCCTTTGCAGTTGTTTGTCTGCTCCAACAAAATGTATACAGTAAATGACTACAGTCACTGAATATCTTCAGACAAATTCCTCTTCTTGATATGAATCGTTGGTATGCGGCCAAAAAAGCGTCTGTTGTTAAGTCACTTACAAGTTCTAGATGAATTGCCTTCGTGGCTAGACATATAAAAATGGCAATGTATCCCTTTGTTCTTTTGTTACAGCGGCCTTTCCACAATTTTATATTAATCGGACCAGCATAGTCTACTCCGCTGTTAGTGAACGGTGATGCTGGTGTCATTCGTTTTTTTGGTAACATGCCCATTAGTTGGTGTGATAGTTTCCTCGCTCTCGTATAGACTATACATTCATGTATAGTTTGACGAATCGAATTTTTGGCATTCATTATCCAATACTGCGTTCTCAGGTGTGCTAAATTTGCTTGATTGCCACCATGTAGTGTTTTTATATGGGCTTCTTTGACAAGCAATCTTGACAATTTGTGACCTCTGGGTATTATTATCGGATGTTTTTCTTCAAATGGGAGATTATAATTTGTTATCCTACCTCCGACTCTCAGTAGGTCATTTCCGTCTAGAAATGGAGTTAGCGTTATGATTGTACGGTTCTTTGGTAGGTTTTGATTTGCTTTTAACTTCTTTAATTCTGATTCAAAAATTTCCTGCTGTGCGACTCTGATTATCAACCTTAGCGATGCGTTCAGTTCCTCTGGTTTGAAATGGAAGTTGTTTTTAGTTTTTGATTTTGAATTTGGTGGAAATCGTAGACAGTATGCAATGCTATGAACTAGCCGTTGTAACGAAGAGAATCTTTCGAATTCAATGACAGATTTTTTCCGTGTTGTTGCAAATGTTTTTATTGGTTTTCGTTCCATGCTGGCCGCTTGTTCCATTTCTTCATTATTGATTTTTGTTATTGGATAGCTCAAATCAATTAGCCATGTTGGCCCTTCCCACCAAATTTTATGGGTTAATAATTGAACTGGGTTTAATCCTCGAGATGCACAGTCAGTAGGATTCTCGTTAGAGACCACGTGATGCCATTGGGTAGGATCGGTGATGGCTTGTATCTCTGTTATTCTGTTCGCCACAAAAGTTTTATGGTATTGTGGGTTTCCTTTTATCCAGCCCAAAACTGCTGTGGAATCGCTCCAGCAAAAAAATGTTGATATATTGTTGTTGATGTTCAACGCATGTTTGGCATTTTTGAGCAATTTATAAAGTAGCAATGCGACGTTCTGCTCTAATCTGGGTAGGGATATTGTTTGGTTTAACGGTGAAATCTTTGTTTTGGCTGCAATTATTGTGATTTGGTTGTTTATTTTACTATATACCACTGTAGCATCGAGGCGTCACAGAAACCACGTAGTTCAATTTTGGCGTCACTGTTGTAATTTATCCAACGGTGAATTCTGATTTCCTCTAAACGTGGTAATTCCATTTTGTAGTTTAACCATCTTTTCTCTAGATTTAAGTGGAGTTGTTCGTCCCATCCTACACCGGAAGCCCATAAATCTTGAAGTAGAATTTTTGCCTGGATCACCACTGGTGCTAACCATCCTAGCGGATCGAAAAGCCTTAATGCCTCTGATAAGATTGTTCGTTTGGATATTGTTGTTTTAGATCCTGGCAAAATAACTTTGAATTGAAAGGTGTCTGTTGAAGAGTTCCACAGGAGTCCAAGTGTTTTCACTGTATCAATAAATTCTATACTGTGGAGTCCTGTTTCTTTCAGATTTTCTGGAAGCTCTTCTAATAACGCCTTTTCATTGCTGGACCATTTTCTGAGGTTGAAACCTCCACCGGAAAGGAGATTTAGTAGTTCCCTTTTCGCAGCGATTGCTTCTGCGATTCTGTTAGATTCAGATAGAAGATCATCAACGTAGAAATCATTTTGAACAATCTTTGAACCAATTGGATATCTTGACGCTTCATCAATGGCTTATTGTTGTAACGTTTTGTAGCCATATAAGTTGACGGCGCTGTTCCGTATTTGATAGTTTTTAATCTATAACTGCTCATTGGCTTATTTGTCTCAGATCGCCAGAGCTATTCTGATCTGTCTGAACATTTTCTCAATGTCCGCTGCAATCACATAACGATGTTTTTTCATCTCATCAATATTGTCGTTAAGTTGTCTTGTAATGTTGGACCTATATGCATCATTTCATTTAGTGATGTTCCTGTTGTTGTTTTGCAGGAAGCGTCAAAAACTACCCTCAATCTCGTAGTTGTGCTATCTTCTTTTATGACAGAATGGTGTGGCATGTAATAAACCCGAGAAGCATCTTTTCCCGTATCATATTTAATTAGTTTCATGTGGTTCAACTGGATGTACTCGTTCATGAAATTGTGATATTGATTCTTAAACTCTTAATCCTTCTTGAATTTTTGTTTCAATTTGAAGCAATCTAGATGCTGCTTTACATAGTTTTAGATTCTCCTATTCCCACTTCTTTGAGCTTGTTGTTGTGGAGCGGCATTCGAACTTCGTATCGTCTATTTGTTAATCGTTAGCGAGTCTCTTCATAGTACTGCTCAAATTCGATCTCTTCAGCCGTAAGGCTTCGTTTAGGATGCAGTTCTTCGGATTCCCAAAAGCATTTTAATTGCTTGTCCATTGACTACCTGGTTTGAGTTAGACGACCAGATATGATCCATCCTATAATGCGGATCCCTTTTTATGCCTTCTAGCATGATTTCTTTATATATATTGGGAGTATCGAAAGTAGGATCGGCTAGGATTACTTCTTTGTGTAGTTCGCTGTTTAAACCCAATGAGTTCTTGTCTGGAAGTGGTTTAGTGATAGTTCCCAGAACTAAAGCATTAGCTTCGATCTTGAAAATCGATGGGAATCTTGGACTTATTTCTATCGCTATCTGTTGATTGGCTCGTCCTTTTGTCCTTGGCAGGCCTAGTTGTTGTGCTGCTTGCTCTGTGATGAAAGTAGCCTGGAGCCTGGATCGATCAGTGCTCGTAATACAGTAAAACTACCGTACATATTCTGTACTTTTATAAGGGCTGTTGCTAAAAGTACCGGGCCACTATCCTTGTCGAGTGTTGAGATGTTCAGCTTTGCAATACTGTTTTCATGATTTTTTACGAGTAGCAACTTATGATGTCTATGCAGGTAAAACAACTCATTTTGATGCTGCAACTTGTTGTCGAATGGTTTTGGCTGAGACAATTTCTGCACAAATTGTGCAGCATGATTATTTGATTTCTTTCAGAAATGCTTTAATCTTTGAAACGTTGGCATGATTCGGTCCTGTGATTTTTCTGACAGCATACGCAAACATTACTTGGTTGTGTAGCAGTTACAAATGCGCGTCTTAGCGGTTGTGGTTGAAATCTTACTTGTTGGGTTGGTATTATCTTGTTGTTACCGATTGCTTCTAAATATTGGAAAAGCCTTTCTAGAAACTTCAAGAATTGGTTTGTTTCTTGAAATTCTCTTGGTTTTTCTAGAGAGCTTTCGTATAGCCGTCGTGACTCGTTGTCCAACTTTTTTAGCAAGCTGAAGATGATGAAAGGACTTCATGTTTCAATATTTATGCCTATATTCCTTATGGCGTATAGGCACTCGGTTGTTGTGTCATGCAAGTGTTTGATCGCAGCAGCCGACTCCGTGTATGCTGATTCAATAAAGTGTTTAACAAATTAGATACGAGTAGTCTCCTGTTGTTGGAGCGGTTCGCTAATATCTCCCAAGCTGCATCGTAATTGTCTCCACTAGGTTCCAAATGACTCAATAATTTTCCAGCTGACCCTTCTACGTGACTTTTAAGGTAGTTCATTTTATGTGTCATGGTGATCTGATTATTGTTATGAACTAAACGTTTGAATGTATCACAGAAACCTGCCCACTTCGTGTAGTGCCCGTGAAAATGTGGGATTTCTACTGGTGGTAGACGAATTTCTAATGGTTTTATCCTGCCTAATTCCTCTTCTTCCAATAATGTTGTTAATTGTATTACAATCGTCTCGTGTTCATTGTTTAAATTTTCGTAGTGTTGGTCTACGAAATATTTTGAATTTACTTCCTGTTCTTCGGAACTCTCCATGCATATTTGTTCATGAAGGTCCGTGATGTTTTTTAATTTGATTTTTAAAGCTGGTCTAGATCTGTTGTTATTAGACAGTATGACCTCAGCTAATCTGATTTCTTGCTGGTTCAACTTTTGCCTGAATTTTGGCAATTGGCTGAATGCAACGTTTGACTCCCCGGTCGACGCCTCGGGTAGTCGGCTGCGATTAACTTCAATTGTTGATGTCCCAGGCTCTGTTGTGTTGTTGTTGACCACTTCAGATGGGATCAAGTTAAATTTTTTATTTGTTCCTGCTGCATCTGATGTTGGAAGTGGTGTGGATGGCAAACTTGGTGTGTTAAGGCGTTGGCGAATATCCGCAATGGTTGTTCTGTATCTTATCGATCTGTTTCTCTATCCTTGAAGTATTGATGTGTTGATATCAATGGATTTTTAAAGTCTCTAATCTTGTTGTCTTCATCAACATACTCGTTGTAAGACTTGTTCAACGCTGCGATTTTCTTCTCAAGATAGGTTTTTGTTTTCCGCTTCGAGTCCAAATTTTTCACTGAGTTAACAAAATTCCTCGGATCAAATCGGTTACGAACAACGGCTTACCACCTGCAGGCCAATGCTACCTAGTTCATTCATTCTACCTCTACAAGTAAAATATATCAACCAAATATATTTTCCAGACGAAGAATCCACAAATATATTTGCAACGGAAAAGACAGTTCATTTTCGAATTTATATTTTTCGTATCAAGCGACGGTTAGGGTTTTTTAACTAGATAGTTTAGAGGCCTATTCCATGTGCTAGCCAAACCTTTGTCATCATTGTTGGCAATAGCCGAATTTTGTAGAACTTTAATTAGACGAACGTTTCGTATGGACTAGGGTTTTTTAACTGGGTAATTTAGAGGCCTATTCCATATTTTAGCCAAACCTTTGTCATCATTGTTCGCAATGGCCGATATTGGCCCTTGAGAGTTTAGTGCGACTTAAAAAAGAAATATTTTGTAGAATTTTTATTAAACGAACGATTCGTATGTGTTAGAGTTTTATAACTAGGTAATTTTGAGACCTAGTCCATATGCTAGCCAAACCTTTGTCATCGTTGTTGGCAATGGCCGATATTGGCCCTTGAGCGTTGATTGCGATTTCAAAGAAATTATTTTGTAGAACTTTTATTAGACGAACGATTCGTATGGATTACGGTTTTTTAGCTAGGTAATTTATAGGCCTATTCCATGTGCTAGCCATACCTTTGTCATCATTGTTGGCAATGGCCGATATTGGCTCTTGAGTGTTTAGTGCGACTTAAAAAAAAATTTTTTTGTAGAATTTTTATTAAACGAACGATTCGTATGTATTAGAGTTTTATAACTAGGTAATTTTGAGGCCTAGTCCATGTGCTAGCCAAACCTTTGTCATCATTGTCGGCAATGGCCGATATTGGCCCTTGAGCGTTGATTGCGATTTCAAAGAAATATTTTTGTAGAACTTTTATTAAACGAACGATTCGTATGGATTACGGTTTTTTTAGCTAGGTAATTTATTTCAAATGGACCTTATTACATTTCAAATTGAACCTTTAGTAAAATATATGTTTGGCCAATTTAGGTGGTACTTGGCAATTCCTCAGCCGGTTTTAGTGAAATATAATTTCGATTCTTAAATAATTTTTGGGTAAAATTCTAGAATACGGCCAAAAAAAATAAGTAAATGAAATTTGACATAATATGCGTTGGAAATGAAATTCTAAATTGATTTTTAAATGTAAAACTCAGTTTAGAACTAAATTTCCATCGCATATTATGTCAAATTTCATCATAATCGGTTTATAAATAGCCAAGTTCCGTCTTACGTTGCCATGCCAGAACTATATCCAAAAATCAGTTTAGAGTACCATTTACAACGCACATGTCAAATTTTATCATAATCGGTTAAGGAACAGCCAAGTTCCATCTTACCTGGTCCACATATCAAACTTCATCATAATCGGTTATGAATTAGTCAAGTTACATCGTACTTGGTCACGTTCCAGATCTTTATCCACAAATCGTTTTAGAATCCGATTTCCATCACCCACATGAAATTTCATCATATTCAGTTAAGAAATAGCCAAATTTTGTCTCACTGAGCATAATCCAGAACTTTATCCAATAATCATTTTAGAATCCCATTTCGAACGCACATGTTAAATTTCATCATAATCAATTAAGGAATAGCCAAGTTCCATCCTACTTGGCCAAAAGAAAGTTGTTAATTATTTTAATTAATTAATGTTTATGTAAATTCATTTATGTATGCGTTTGCATATAATAAAATCAGTGATTTAAGCCTCAGTTAAAAATCTATTAAAAATGGAAACTTTCCATCTTAATATAATTATGATTAATGATTGTAGATGCTTCGTTGATTCGTTTTAAAGAGTTATTTCGCTTATTTGATGTAGATGGTTCCCGCTTAAAACTTATTGGTCCTGAATCAAAAGCTCCCTTATTCTACTACAGCGGGGAAAAAGCTGATAATGGCGAAACATTTAAGTGACCCGAAAAATCAGTTTGACTATAAAACACGTAGAAAGCTAAAGTTCCTAGTCGAGATTTGTAACTTCTAGCAATAAAGTCACCATTCATCTAAGAGACATCGTCGTTGCTGAGAACTCAACAACAAATTCTGCAAACAAATTCTGACGTTTCTTCTTTGTCGTTTATTTTTAACGTATAAAGGAAAAGTAATTTTCGTACATAAAGAATATATAAACCGTTCCAACCTATTTTTACTATCACTGTTAATATTTTACGGCAAAATACTATCATGCTCAGGCGGCTGAATTTTATGAGACATTGGTTCCCAATCACAAAGAGTTATTCCATAAATAAAAACGTATAATTAAATTTTATTCATCATAAAATTTTTAATTATTTGTAAAGTACATTAAACTTAAAACTACCAAATAATTTAATTATTGTAAAATTGAGTTAGTCCATATACATATATAATTAACGCTATGTACATAAAATTTTAAAGTAAATTGGTCACGTACACTTAATGTAAACAGTGTTTGCGTCACACTTGTTTATGTGTTTACAAAATATTTATTAAATCAAAATTTATCGTTTTTATTAATATTCATTATATTTTGGCCTGCTGATTTAATAACAATAACTATTAAAACTATAATTAAAATTATTATTTTCAAAACGTTTGCGTCTTTTTTTTTAAAAAAAAGCTTACGACTACGTCATTTTACTAGGTACTTTATTTTTGTTGTTGTTGTTCCTGAATCTATTGCGGTTAATATTTTATTTTGTCGTACAAATTTAACGATAACGTATAGCAAACCAAAATATTGACACCTCATCAATAAAAATCCGGAAGCTCATAAATTTATTCGATTTATTTTTAATGACAAACATAATTATATTTTACTATCAGCCTCTATAATTTATTTATAACTTGTTGAGATTAATTTCAATATGCATACTAAAGTTTTATTTTATTTTTATCGATTTAATTTAATATAAAATACATTAGTTTTACTACTACTACTACTACTACTACTACTACTACTACTACTACTACTACTACTACTACTACTACTACTACTACTACTACTACTATTACATATTTAGCGATAAACTTATTCAGTGAAACTGTTTGTAGTGCAATGAAATTGTAAAATTTTGATAAGCCAGTCCATACGAATCTGGAGTAAATTTACATACACAGCAAATAATTCTCTTGGTACACTTGTACTTTCTCTGGAATTAAGTATAACTCTTGTATAATTTACCGATTTGTGTCCATGTATTGAAAAATTCTACTCTGATATGTCTTAAAAGAAGTGTCGTTGGAAAAATTTGGTACAAGAAAATTGTAAATACCGAAATTTACCACGGTGAGGTGAAAATCGTTTTTTTTTTTTTCAATTGAATTTAACTGTGTAGCATATTGGTGCAAATGCCCTCAAAAATGCAACAATTTTAGCTTTTCCACGATTCTTTTGAATATTTTTATTTGATAATTTGTCGATCCCCTATAGATTTGGAAGCGGTATTGAGGTAAAAGTCTTGAACGAGAGACGCAAAAAATTTTAAAACTTTACACCACTTCCATAAATTTTCACCACGATGAATTGTTTCCGGGCCAATAAGACCATGTTACATGTCCATTGTAAAGGTCTTGAAGGCAGATTTTAATGTTTAACACTTGCAGATATTGCACAAAGTTAAAAGTGGTTTCATTGGAAAGCCAATTCAGTCTGTCCAATTCAGTCAGTTTTGTCCAATTGAATATGACCTTGTTGTATATCATTGTAAAGGTATCAAAAATGCAACAATTTTCCTTACGCCGTTTAGGTATCAAATTTGCCAATTTGGCAGATACACCGGTTTGGCCACTTTTTGAACATAAATATGTAGGCTTAGTAATGGTATTGCCTTGATCTAGGATCGTAAGAAAATTCTAATTTTTTTTACCACCCAACTAAAGTTCTCTATGATGTAGTGAAACACAAATTTTTCAGAAGCATATAACTCTCAGCATATCACTTTATTGTTCTTGAGAATATAACAATATTAATTTGCGCTGTTAGATGTATTATAAACTTGGAAGTGGTAACGTATGAATGGCCTTAATGCTAATTCTTGATTTGACCGTTTATTGAAAAGCATTTTGCCAGTTCAACAACAAGCTCACAGCGACACTTAGTGTTAGAGCTGATAAAAAGCACCGCAGAAAAATCTGAATGGGGTATATTTGATTTTCACATATAATTTTCTCGGAGGAATTGGTTGGCACAAAATGTATCGAAATCAAAATTACTAAAATTTTGTTTGTTAATGATAAAACACATTATTAGGCTATCAAATTCGCTTTTTATGTTTTGGTTATTATTACATAAAGCTAGAAGGAATAAATCATGTTTTGACCACTTAAAGATGTGAAAGTTTGGTAACTTTCATACCTACCAAATTCGCTTTTTATATTTTTATTATCTGCAACTAAACCAGGTAGTGATAATAAAACTATTTTTTTTATTATGTTTAGGTACTAATACAATGGTAATTTTGCTAAAGATGTTATAAACTATCGCAAGTAGTTTTGAAAATAGTTTATGTTTTATAATTTGTTTTAAATAAGAATATTTTATTAACTTGTCGTCACCGCAGGTTTTGTTAAATTTCATTAAATATTTATAACTTGTTATAATTTTTATATTGGCTTATTAAAGAAGTTTTAAAGTAAATCAAGCTAAATATATTCCCTTGCTTCATGGAATTCATTGACTGAGATAACCAATCGCGCATTTCTCTGCTCAAATAATATAATTTTACAAAGCTATCGCTATTGCGAGTAGTATTCAATGTAACTTATAGCTCCGGATACGTTTCAAATTTTGTATTGTGTTAGACACAATTTTACATAGAGTTCTTTTCTCAAATAATAATATTTCACTATTTTATGTTTATTGCAAGTCGTGATAATCGACGTAAATGGTTTATAATTTGTTTTAAATGGTAATTGGGTTGGTCAAAAGTTGTATAGTCATTACCAAATTAACCCAACTTCACTCAAATAAGAATATTTTACGAGGTTTTATAATTTGTTTTAAATTTTATTTTCTGTCAGTTTCAGAGTACATTTAACTAAATAAATTCTTTTCCTGCATGTAATTCATTGACTGTGATAACCAATCTTGCATTTCTCTGCTCAAAACACAAGATTTTACTAGTTTATTATTACCGCGAGTCGTATTAGAGGTCTATTATACTATATAATATGTTTTAAATCTTTATTGGGTCAGTAAAGCAGTTTTACAGTAAATTAAGATAAATAATTTCTCTTCTTGCATGTAACTCATTGACTGTAGAAGCCAAAATAAGAATATTTTACAAACCTGTCGTCACCATAGGTCATATTTAATTTTATTTGAGGTTTATAATTTGTTTTAAATTTTATATTGGTAACTAAATAAATTAACTAAATACATTTTCTTCCTGCATGTAATTTTGCGATTGTAATTATGTACCAATCTTGCATTTCTCTAAATAATAATATTGTACTAATCTATTAATAGCGCGAGAATGTATTATGTGTCGTTAATGCTTTATAATTTGGAAAAATGTTAATTGGTTTGATAAAAAAGATTTTTGGTAAATTGTAGTAAATAATTTCTCTTCCCGCATGTAATTCATTTACTGTGAAAACAAACTTTGCTCTAATAAGAATATTTTATGAACTTGTGGTCTACATGTATTATGTTAAATCTTATTTCAAATTTCTAATTTATTTTAAATTTAATATTGGTTTGTTAAAGAAGTTTAAGAGCAGATTTAACTAAATAAATTCTCTTCATGCATGTAATTCATTGAATGTGATAACCAATCTTCCATTTTTCTGCTCAAATAACGTTCTTTAACTAATTTATTGTTACAGCGAGTCGTATTGAATGTGTTTTATGGTTTTTAATTTTTAATTGGATTGGTAAATATGTTAAAAAATGAAATTAACCAAACTTGTGCCGTTCCTGCAGGCAATCCACTTAATTCTTTGCTCAAATAATAATATTTCACTATTTGATGGTTATTGCGAGTTGTATCATAGTTCGTTTATGGTTTAAAATTTGTTTTAAATGGTTATTGGGTTGGTAAATTGTAGTATATTTAATAAAAATAAATATTCTCTATTCCCGCATGTAATTCATTGATGACCTAAGCCAACTTTGCTCAGATATGAATACTTCAAATACATGATGTCTTTTCAGGTCATAAAAATTTTTTTTTTCGGTTAAATTGGCTTCTTAAAGTAGTTTCAGAGTAAATTTAACTAAATAAATTCTCTTCCTGCATGTAATTCATTGACTATCATAACCAATGTTGCATTTTCGTGATCAAATAACAATATTTTACTAATTTATTGCTACCTCGAGTCGTATTTAATTTGTTTTGTTGTTCATATTTTCATTAAAATTTTTATTTAAAATTAAACCAAATTTGTGCTCTTCCTGCATTCAAACGAATGAATTTTTAGCTCAAATAATATTATTGTACTTATTTATCTGTGATAACGAGTCGTATAATAGGTTCATTATACTATATAATTTGTCTTAAATCTTTATTGGGCCAATAAATCAGTTTTACGGTAATTGGCGATAAATAATTTCTCTTCCCGCATGTAACTCATTGACTATGGAAACCAACTTTGCCCAAATAATAATATTTTACGAACTTCACGTCACGACGGGTCATATTAAATTTCAATTGAGGTCTATAATTTGTTTTAAATTTTATATTGGCTTGCGAAAAAAAGTTTTAGCGTAAATTTAACTAATTAAATTTTCTTCCTGCATGTAATTTTGCGATTGTAATTATGTACCAATCTTGCATTTCTCTAAATAATAATATTGTACTAATCTATTAATAGCGCGAGAATGTATTATGTGTCGTTAATGCTTTATAATTTGGAAAAATGTTAATTGGTTTGATAAAAAAGATTTTTGGTAAATTGTAGTAAATAATTTCTCTTCCCGCATGTAATTCATTTACTGTGAAAACAAACTTTGCTCTAATAAGAATATTTTATGAACTTGTGGTCTACATGTATTATGTTAAATCTTATTTCAAATTTCTAATTTATTTTAAATTTAATATTGGTTTGTTAAAGAAGTTTAAGAGCAGATTTAACTAAATAAATTCTCTTCATGCATGTAATTCATTGAATGTGATAACCAATCTTCCATTTTTCTGCTCAAATAACGTTCTTTAACTAATTTATTGTTACAGCGAGTCGTATTGAATGTGTTTTATGGTTTTTAATTTTTAATTGGATTGTTAAATATGTTAAAAAATGAAATTAACCAAACTTGTGCCGTTCCTGCAGGCAATCCACTTAATTCTTTGCTCAAATAATAATATTTCACTATTTGATGGTTATTGCGAGTTGTATCATAGTTCGTTTATGGTTTAAAATTTGTTTTAAATGGTTATTGGGTTGGTAAATTGTAGTATATTTAATAAAAATAAATATTCTCTATTCCCGCATGTAATTCATTGATGACCTAAGCCAACTTTGCTCAGATATGAATACTTCAAATACATGTTGTCTTTTCAGGTCATAAAAATTTTTTTTTTCGGTTAAATTGGCTTCTTAAAGTAGTTTCAGAGTAAATTTAACTAAATAAATTCTCTTCCTGCATGTAATTCATTGACTATCATAACCAATGTTGCATTTTCGTGATCAAATAACAATATTTTACTAATTTATTGCTACCTCGAGTCGTATTGAATTTGTTTTGTTGTTCATATTTTCATTAAAATTTTTATTTAAAATTAAACCAAATTTGTGCTCTTCCTGCATTCAAACGAATGAATTTTTAGCTCAAATAATATTATTGTACTTATTTATCTGTGATAACGAGTCGTATAATAGGTTCATTATACTATATAATTTGTCTTAAATCTTTATTGGGCCAATAAATCAGTTTTACGGTAATTGGCGATAAATAATTTCTCTTCCCGCATGTAACTCATTGACTATGGAAACCAACTTTGCCCAAATAATAATATTTTACGAACTTCACGTCACGTCGGGTCATATTAAATTTCAATTGAGGTCTATAATTTGTTTTAAATTTTATATTGGCTTGCGAAAAAAAGTTTTAGCGTAAATTTAACTAATTAAATTTTCTTCCTGCATGTAATTTTTCTATGTTAATTACCAGTCTTGCATTTCCCTGCTCAAACACAATCTTTAAGTATTTTATTGTGATCGCGAGTCATGTTGAATGTGATTTATGGTTAATGATTTGTTTTAAATTTTTTACTTGGCTGTTATTGATATTATAAATTAAATTTGATCAAATTTGTACTACTCGGGCATTCAATCTATTGAATTCTTTGCTCAAATAATAATATTGTACTAATTTATCGATATCGTGAGTCGTATTATTCTATCTTATTAAACGAACAATAATTGTATATTTATCTGTAAATTTGTTCTCGAAAACGGCACGGCATATGAAAAACGATCTAGATAGGTTACGACTTTGGGAAAATTTGTTTAGGGGCTTAATTTTTGAAAAACAGTTTTCATATGAATAACGTCACAAATACTTGAAATAGTTATAATAAATTCTGACCTGTTTGCGATGACCGTGCATAAATCTTAAGGGCAAACGTTCGAATTTGTTAGCGTCGACCCTCGTACACCTGTCTTTAATCACGGTATGTTGTACGTAGCATTTTCCCATGTTAAACGACCAAATAGCTTGAAAGTTCTGTTACCATCTGAAAATGAACGTCGCACGTATAATGTTGTGTGGAAAGAAGCATTGAACGCTCCTGATGAAACTTTTATATCTTGATAGTGACAGCGATGACGGTTACCTCGGCAACATCGATTTTTATGTCTTAGTCGAATAAAATAAAATTAACTTAAAATTGTTTTGCGAGATAGATTAAAAAAACTGTCTTTCTTTTGACCGAGTGAAACTCGGTTCCCTGGTACTTATTACATAAGGCTAGAAGAAATCATGTTTTGACCACTTAAAGATGTGAAAGTTTGGTACTTTCAGATTGTATAGGGTTACGGGAGACGCCGTTGGAAAGTTCTGTGAAAAATCTAAAATTGTTTACTATACAAATATACAAATTCACCAAAGTAAATTTGTATATGTGTAGTACTGTTTGAAAAACATTCATTGGTTTCATAAAAATCGACATATTATCCACTATTAATTCAGCACAGTTCAATAACAAGACGAATTCCAATTATTTTCTTTCGAATATACCCGTGATTTCAAAGGACTCTGCGAAATGTCTTATAACGAAACGCCGCGGTTTGTCCATTGAGTCAACTGTCATTAAGACGGCTGCGTTCTATGCTTGCTCGGAGATAACATTTGTCTGTAACAAATAAATTCGGCCATACGTGAAAAGTACACTGATATGGAAAATCGTTTTGATTAATTGGAAAATAAATTGGGCTAAAATCGACACTACATGTTGCAAAAGGTTGCTGCATTAACAGAAAAAATAGAAAACCGTCTCTCAGCCTATGAAGCAGCCGACACAACCGTAAAAATGTAGCTAAAACTGAAACATCAATTTAGCATATCGATTGGATCGTTTTGAACGTAACAGTTTATCATGCTCAGTTTACGTGTTTGATGTGCCACATATTAAAGGAGCTGACGATAGTGTTTCGGTTATAAAAATTTTAACTAATGTTCTCAACTCGAGTTGTCACAATAGATCAATTGTTCAATGCTTTAAAATTCAAAAATTAGAATATGAAAAAGAAGGTTTTGAAAGAAATGCAACGTGTGAGGAAACATTCAGCAAAAGTTGTTGATGGAAAGCCAACAGAATTCACATGCATTAACGAGATGAAAAGGTTACATATTTTTTGGTGGGTGGAATTAATGTCCATGGAATTAATACCTGCCGGCCTTAATTCCTTTTTTTAGGAATTAAGGTCCGTGGGCATTATTTCTTTTCAAAAATGGTATTAAAATGTTAAAGACCTTGAACTATTAACCATTTCTTTTTAAGTTTCAACCCCAATGGAAAACATAATAAAGCACGCAGTAATAATTAAAGTAGATACTAATACATTTTTGGCGCCATTTCATTTTAATCAAAAGCATTTAGTATTTATGCTTGGTTCTTTTGAAGTATTTTAAAGTTGAAGTTAACGAGATATGCGTTTATAACTATTGAAGGGGTTAAACGAATTTTCAGAATCATGCGCTGGAACTTTGGAAAATTTCGGCTTATACAATGAAATCACAACTAGGATTGACAAATTAACGGCTCAATTTTATCAAAATCATTTAGTACTTAAGCTTGGTCCATATGAAGTATTTCAAAGTTGAAGTTAATGAGATTCGCGTTTATATCTTTTGTAGAGGTCATACGAAATTTCTGAATGTTGCCATTGAACACGGTAAATTAACAGCCTATACAATGAAATCTTCACTAGGGTTGACAGATTAACGGTTCAATTAAATCAAAAGCATTTAGTACTTAAGCTTGATTCATATGAAGTATTTGAAAGTTGAAGTTAATGAGATGCGCATTTATATCTTTTGAAGGGCTCATACGAAATTTCTGAATATTGCTATGCAACATGGTGAATTGTCGGCCTATACAATGAAATCACAACTAGGGTTAACAAATTAACGGTTCAATTTAATCAAAAGTATTTATTACTTATGCTTGGTTCATATGAAGTATTTGAAAGTTGAAGTTAATGAGATGCGCGTTTATATCTTGTGAAAGCGTCATATGAAATTTCTGAATGTTGCCATGGAACACTGTAATTTATCGACCAAAACAAAGAAATCACAACTATGGTTAACAAATGAACGGTTCAATTTAATCAAAAGTATTTATTAATTATGCTTGGTTCATATGAAGTATTTGAAAGTTGAAGTTAATGAGATGTGCGTTTATATCTTTTGAAGGGGCCACACGAAATTTCTGAATGTTGCCATGGACTATGGGAAATTATTGGCATATACATTGAAATCACAACTGGGGTTGACAAATTAACGGTTCAATGTAATCAAAAGCATTTAGTACTTATGCTTGGTTCATATGAAGTAATTGAAATTTGAAGTTAATGATATTCGCATTTATATTTTTTGAAGGGATCATACGAAATTTCTGAATGTTCCCATGGAACTTAGGAAATATTTAGCCTATACAATAAAATCGCAACTAGGATTGACGAATTAACGGTTCAATTTAATCAAAGGTATTTAGTACTTATGCTTGGTTCATATGAAGTATTTGAAAGTTAAAGTAATTGGGGGTCATACGAAATTTCTGAATGATGCCTTGGAACATGGCAAATTGTTGGGCTATACAATGAAGTCCTAAGTAGGGTTGACAGATTAATGGTTCAATTCAATCAAAAGTATTTAGTACTTATGCTTGGTTCTTTTGAATATTTGAAATTTGAAGTTAATGAGCTGCGCGTTTATATCTTTTGAAGCAGTTATACGAAATTTCTGAATGTCGCCATGTAACATTGCAAATTGTCGGCCTATACAATGGAGTCACTAGTATGGTTGACAAATTAACGGTTCAATTTAATAAAAAGTATTTATTAATTATGCTTGGTTCATATGAATATTTGAAAGTTGAAGTTAATAAGATGTGTGTTTATATCTTTTGAAGGGCTCATACGAAATTTCTAAATGTTGTCATGAAACCTGGTAAATTGTCGGCCTATACAATGAAATCACAACTAGGGTTGACAAATAACGGTTCAATTTAATCAAAAGCAGTTAGTACTTATGCTTGGTTCTTTTGAAGTATTTGAAAGTTGAAGTTAATTAGATGCGCGTTTATATCTTTTGAAGCAGTAAGCTTAAATATTTCGTTTAATTAAATTTATTAAATATTTTAAACAACCGCTATAGATTTTTATAAATAACACTAAGTGGTTTTTTATTCGAGGGTTGGGTTATCTTTCTTTGTCATTCATTTTTTCGGAGAAAATCAGTGGTTAAATGCTGGAAAATAATATTGAACATGTCTTCTAAATGTGTAACTAAACCCTTTTAAAATCAACGATAAATTTGTTTATAAACTATTTTTTAGTTCAAAGAGTGGTTGGTTACATGATAATTATGGAAAGTCGACAATTTTTGATAATTTAAAAACACGCATATTTCTCTTAACTTTATTGTGACGTACCTGTTTGCACACGAGCTAGAATCAGGAAAACCTTAACCTGTCACATAATTTTCTCCTTATGAAACGTTTATGGTTGCAAAAAGTATTCAAGGCTGAGGATTACATATTTTCATGTGTAGTTTTCCAACCACCGAAATATCAAAATATATATTTACATTTAGTCATAAAACCAAATTTGCATATTTTATATGCTCAACATATTTTTATATTCAAGGTTGATTTTAATCTCATCTCAGAATATCGTTTGAACACAGAGGTGAACAAACAAATAATTTTCTAATGGGTCAACAATTTAACAAGGACAATTATGTACTGCTTCTAGTCATATAACATAATATCCTATTGGAATTTTTTGGGTGTATTTTAGACATCCAATAAATTCTATAAAAATTACAAGGGTTAAAATGTATTATTAGAAAATTCCCACCCGTCCTATTTAACTTTTGATGCCATGTCAAAATTAATATTTAATATTGTTGCTTGTACAATAATAACATCTTCATCAAAAATGTGTGCATGACAGATATTGCTAAATTATCCGTTTCCTTGTCAGAAAATGATTTAAAAATTGGAAAGAACACACAACGCAACCAAAGTGTCAAAGAGGGACAACACAAATATAAACAACAATAACAATTCCAATATCAACAAACTAATGGAATTTTGAATCAGGTATGAAAAAACTGGCATGATGATAAAAAATACAAAATTTCCAACCGCTCAAGCCCTACCAAAACACAACTAATCCATGCAATTTTCTATATACAAGAAAATATTATTAAGAGTAATAAAAAAGAAAATTCTTTTATATTTATATTACATACTTTTCAACAACAACAGAATAACAACAAAAAAAAATTGTAAAAATATTTTCATAGCTCTAAGTATGTTTAGATATGCGTCTATATATGTACGCAAAGTATAAAAGAAAATTCTTAATAATATTTGCAAAACACGTTTTCTAAATATAGAAAATATGGAAAAATATTTATGTGAACGTAGTGTATAGGTATGGATAGATGTGTGTTTCCTTTCTCGGTGGAAGCACTGCACACACAAAATAACACCACACGCTAAAAACGATTATGTTGGTATACATAGATCGATAACGTGATTTTCTCTAGTTGAAAACATAAATTTATGGAAACATTTTTTTTTTATGTTTAGCTAACATTCAATATATTATAATTCATGTTATATGTTGGTTTTTGTTTTTGTTTGTTTAAATACCTTCTAATTCTAATGTTTGTAAAAATAAAGTTTTGTTCATTGATATTCAATATTTAAGTTACACGACAAATTTGGAGAGGAATCAAAAATTATCTCGATGCAACGAAATTGAAGAAAAATAATTTTGGTAATTTTTTTAAAATATATCAAATCAAATGTTGAAGTAAAATTATATCATGCTAAAATTCTATGTTTGAATTTGGTGCTTTTAGTATTGCCAATTTGTTTCGAAAGAAATAACTATCGCTTTCTTATTCGTAACCTTCCACATTTGTAGTCGGTAGCGATTATTATTAACGGTATCACCTGCTTTGAGAAGCTCGTAATACCAAACGCAGAGCATTGTCTTCCTTATCTCTCAGAGCATTGACTGTCTGTTCTATATTGTGGCACCTATTTTCATTGTTTTAATATCTTTCCCATTGAGTTATACGATCGGAAATTATTTGCTGAGCAACGTTTACACACATCTTCATCCAATAATGCTTGCGGTTATTGGTTTTCAAATTTTTCCGATTGACATAAACATTTTTTGTCTTATACTTGCAAATCATAACTTTCTAAGCGTTTAAACCAGCGTCTTCAAGTATCATAGGACGTAGAATGTTCATGAAAGCTTTCCGAAGAATTCGATAACTTTCAGCAATACTTTTCTTCAAAATGAAATAACGAATTATAACTTCCCGCAAATGCTCTTTTTTGGCACGAAACTCGGCAGTTTAGAGCCAAAATATCTGTAACGTAATCATCTTACTAAAATTTGACAGGTGAAGTTTTAAGGCTTGCTGTTAATTAAACAAAATGATAATGAAAAAATTCTCATAATTAACTGGAAAACGTTTGAATTTATGTAAAGTCACAAAAGTACTTTGATTAACGTTTTAAAATTTTCCCTTGTACGTTTGTTGAAACTATATAGCGTTAATGAAAATATAAATTGCTCAAACCTCATGAGGTGTCAAGTCAACCAACTCAGTTCAAAACTCAATGTTCGAGCTACCCCCAAACTCAACGCCCTACTCAACCCTAAAATTCAGACGGTGCAAAAAACTACATGCGTACATTAAGTCCATTTATTTCGACTTTAACACAACCTCATCTAAGCCCCCGATTCAACGTAAACTCATCCACATCTCAGGCCTTAACTCAGCTCAAAACACAAGGCCGAAACCACTACTAAATCATCATCGTCTAAAAACCTACGTGTTTACAACTCAATTCAAACCAACTCAAGCTAACTCTAACTCAGCGTTCCCTAAACAACTCTTCAACTGGACTGATAACTCAACCCTCACCCATCCGCTATTCAACTACAACTGAACCTCAACTGAATCCGAAAATCGATCTCCAACTTAACTCTCAGCTCAACCATAACTCAATGCCCTATATGCAGTCCTCAAGCATGTTTTCAAAATTGATAATCATTAATTCTTCTTAACCACGTGCTAATACTATGTCTTATTATACCCGATCCGCTGGACGTACAGTTTCCTACATTTTTCAATTTCCATCTTGACCACAGAAGCCGAATCGCGAAATCAATACCAAATCGGACAAATCGTTCTCAAGACATCGTGGGCACGGACATCCAGAGAAAGGGAGGGAACAATTTTTTCGCGCTTTTTCGGACTCAGAGACCTTCAAAATGTCGGGAAATATGGTTTCGGACAAACAAAATGTTTAGTAATTTTTAGCACGATTTAAATGGGTTTGATTCTTGTGGGAGTCATGGTTCATTTTTTCAGATTTACAACCTTATAGAAAATCTGATGCTGACTGAATCTTGTATAAGTTTTCTAGAAAGCACGATTAATGACATTAAGCAAAAGCGCTCCTGTAATTATTCATAGCCCATAAGAATAATCACGAACATTGCAACTAGTCGTTATTTCATTTATAGAGATGTGTTTAAGCATTCTTATTAACTTTGGTTAAAATGTTGTTTATCTAAAACCACTTCGCCTAAGTCCGAAAAATAAAAAACAATAAATATAACGTCTATCCGTTAGGATAGGGCACCTGTCATTTAAATTCAGGCAAAACTACGTGGTTATTATCACATGGTATTACCGCGTGCTTTTCAATCTACATATGTTGACTAATTTTGAGTTGGTCGGTGCATTTGGCGTTAAGCAGAAAGTTTTGGAGTTTTGAGTTAAGGTTGAGTGAGCAGTTCGTTGTAGATTTATTTAGAGAGTTGAGCTGATCGTTGAGTTTAGGGGTTGAGTTAAGGACTGGTTGCAGATCGATTTGGAGTTGGGTTAGATTTTGAGTTTAGGTTTAGTTCGGATTGAGTTGAAGTTGAGTAAGCTGTTTAGGTTGGGATTTGTTTAGTGTTGTAAAAAAAATTAAATATTCAGTTAGCATTGAGTTAAATTCATGAACGCATGCGATTTTCGGACTCTGTTGATTTTGGGATTGAGTTAAACATTGGGTTTGGGGTTGAGTCGAAGGTTGAGATGAGGTTGAGTGTTGGTTAAGTGAGGGGTAAAATTAAGCATTTATTTGGGTTTAATTGAAATTTAGCTTGACTTGAGTTCATATGAACAGATGTATTTTTCTCGGATCTAGTTTAATTGAAGATTGCTTGTAGGGAGTTGAGTTTGTTGTTAGTTGAGGGTTGAATTTATGCCAAGTTTAGGGCTTTGTTAGGGTTGGGTTTCGCTTGACTCAGTAGTTCAGTGGAGAATTAATTTGGGAGTTGGGTTGAGAATTGTGTTGGAAGTTACCTTGAGTTGTTCTGAGTTTATCATTATCTCATTACAGAACGACGCGTGAAATGCATTGAATAAACTTAAAAAATAAATTTTGTTTGTTTGAATTTGCAAAAGGAATATACAGCACTTACAGGACTCCCTTTCACGGAAAGGGAGCGACTTAGAGGTATGAAAACAAAGAATTTAAATCACACATCAAACTTAACCGATTTACTGTCAATGTTCGGTTTTTGCTTATAACCATTGAATATTTTCTCTGACTCGTATAATGGTTTCAGTCTGTCGATGATAATGACGTAACGTTTCTTAATCGCCTAATTACTAAGTGTAGCCCCTCGCAAGGCTGACTAAGTCCGGGATTTATTTCTCACATTCCGACAAAGCCTTCGGTATGTAAATATGAGTTTAATGGTATTTTCCAGATTTTTGTGGGATTAGACTAATCAACCAAATATATGAAATCTGGTGGTATTACAGTTGGCTTTTAACAAAGCTTTCAGTTGCCGACGAAATCTTCCTATAACCATTCCAATGAACTGAGAGTATGGTTAGAAGTAGTCCTTGTCTTGTAAGAGCCAAGTAGTTTTTTTTGTTTTAGAAAAGCGTAAATTCAAATTGATTCCTTTGTGATCTCAAGGGGATCCCAAACCATTAAATGGATATAATAGTTTACAAAAGATCTTGCTACTCTTAATGCTGATACTATATACTATTGTCAATATACGGCAATTTCCATTTGTTGGTGCGACTAAATCCATAAGAATATAACTGAACCTAAGGGATAAAACTTTAAAACTCAATTGACAACAATGGAGGTCAAAACGCAAAATTAAAAGCTTCTATTAGTATTACCTCAGAAGCCTCCAAATTTAGTGGATTGTGTGAAGCTACGGAAATAACGGTTAAAAATTATTTAAATAGGTCTAGTATCTATCTTACGTTTGATATTAGCACTTCCTCTATTTGGAACATCCACTACATCAGGCAAGGCAAATAATTTCTTTATTAAAGGGTTAAAGTTATTTTAACACTTTTAGAGAAGAGTGGGAGCGAAATAAAGAAGAATTGTATCCAATTTATTTTCAATTTAAAGCGAACCGATATGTTTATATAAGTCTTAAAGAACACGAAACATTTTTTTGAATTATTAAAAAACAAAATAACGGCGAAGTGGCTGTTGAAAGAAACACCATTTTTTGAATGACGTCCACGGGTGCAAATCTATAATGGTCACAATTTTGAATCTAGAACGAAAAACCGAAAAGAACTTTGAAAAAAGATAACAAAATCTAGGGACGACGAAGAATTTTTGAAAAACATTGATTTTTACAAAAATGGCTTCAATATGAAGGAATGTTTTTTTTCATGAAAAAATCGGTCGAAAATTGGTCATAAAATCGCTAAATTTAAATTGTTCCAAGAAATCTTACGTACTTCACCAGATGTTGACATTATTTTTCCAAAAAAAGTTCGTTTTTGTTCTAGATTGAAAATTGTGACCTTTAGATTTTCGCTCGTGGAGGTCATTCAAAAAGAAGCAGTTTCCTTTCATCAGCCACTGCGTCACCAATTTGTTTTTAAATAATTTTTTGTCGTCTGCTTCTAAAATTACTTATATAAAAATGTATTAAAAACCGAGTTTAAAAATATCGCTTCGTTTTTCTTAAATTAATTGGAGAATGTTACACTTGATTTCACCGCCCACAAGGTTTTATTACCATTTAAGATACGCAGAGCTAGTTCATTTAAATTTAAATTAAATATATATTTTCCAAATAGAAACCGTGAAATTTGTGAAATTATAACTTAAGAAATAAATCTTAAAAAATAGTGATTCTTAAATGTTTGCACCATTCTAAAGTTCCGGGATTTCGTGAAAATTAAATCCTACAGAGTTTCAACAGATTGCTTTTGAATTTTATGAATCTTCCCAATAATATATAACATTGCTTCTGAAAAACATGAAAACTTTTTAAAATTGGTTAAGGCTGTTTCCCAAACTAATACTTATTTCGTACTTATTGGCTTATTTGCGGCCATCTTAAATAAGTAAGTAAAACCGTCCCGATTGATTTGAATTAATTATTTTGACAGCGATGTCAAAACAACAGAAATTAACAAAATATGGGTTTGTTCATCATTTACTCATAAATCTAAGATATTATTGGAAAAATGAACATAGAAAAACAGTTAATTCTTTTAAATTGTTTAGTAAATAAAAATATAAAATTATGTTTAAAATTACTTGATGGTGACGAAGATTTATTTAATTTAATGGAGGAATGTGAAATGCGGAAGGTAAATGATTTTTAAAATAAACTTTGAAATACCATTATTTGAAAGAGATTTATGTAAATAATGAAAATACAAAAACTACGGGGCTTAAAATATTGCTCCGATAAGAAAAGCTTCATGTTTGATGTTATTTTAAATAAAAACGGAATTTTAATTAAAAAACATTTACGAATATTGGTGCAATCATTCAAAAGGTTAGTGGAGCTTTTTCCAGCGAAGCATCATGGACATGATACTCAAATTGAGTTGGGAGTGGTGCTATTTTGGTTGGCCGCTGGAACATCGTACCGTATAGTCAGCAGTACATTCAATCTACCGAAGTCTACAATTTTTAACGTGGTTCAGCGTACAATGAAGATAATTTTAAAGTTGTTGCCCAAAATTATAATGCTACCTAACCATGATGATTTGGAATATGTAGGTATGAAGTTTGCAAATCGACCGGGATCTTTCATTTTTAATAATGAGGTAGGTGCTATTGATGGGACTCACGTAAAAATCAAATGCCCAATTAATCGTCATGACGAATACACAAATAGAAAGTTGAACTACAGTATTCGATAGCTATCATCACTCCATTTACAGAGAATCGCTCTTTGACGCAGCGAGAAAAAAAATTCAACTATCTGCACAGCAAGGCAAGAATTGCAATTGAGCAAACTTTTGGGCAAATAAACATCCGGTGGAGGTGTATTTTTCTTGGCTCACTAGAGACCAGCATTAAAAATTCAATAAAAATTATTACGATTTGCTGCATGCTGCATAATATTTGCTTGGATGTTGGCTACTTTATAAATATTGATGAGGAATTTCAAAATGATGATAATGTTCCAAAGGTAGATCAAAATCATCAATTTCAAATCACCGCTTCTGAATTCCGCAACGAATTATGTGCACAAATATAAATAAAAAATAATTAAATTTTTCTATTCATTTAGTTAATAAATTTAATTCTTAAAATACAATTTCTTATTTTCATTATCACTCTCTTGTCTCTAGCCAAACATCACAGTTATCATGCCGATATAGAAACGGGAATCACTCTTTTTTGGTTGGCCTGTGGTACGAGTTATCGAGTGGTCAGCGTGTGGCTTCTAATATACCAATCAAATCCATTTATTATATCGTGCAACGCACTATGAAGTTTATTTTAAATTTATTAAAAAAAAAACATTAGTTTTCCTGAACTGATTTTTAGATTAATTCTAATTATGTAAATATTTGTAAATATTATTATTAAATGTACATACATAACAATATCACAAATGAATTTATGTTCTGATGTTTTGACAGATTGCCAAATATTATTTATCGCAATTAGATTTTAATGTAGAAAAGAGATAGAAAATAAGTCATCTGGCCAGCATATTTATTTGAATAAGTTAGGTTCTACAAATAAGTATCGGTTTGGGAAACAGCCTAACTCCTTTTAATAAGAAGGCGGTTTCCTAAAGGAATACTTATTTGTGGAACCTATCTTATTCGATAATAAATTACATTTAATAAGCTAGATTCCACAAATATGTATCAAATAAGTATTCGTTTGCGAAAACAGCTGAAGGATCCGAATAGGGCGGAAAGGCCGAATTTCGAAAAGTGAATTTTAATAGGCGGAATGTCGGAATTCTGCATGTGAAAAAACCGAATTGGCCGAAAGACCGAAACGGTCGAAAGTTCGAAGTGTTTCTGTTAAATTAAGGAAAATTATATTAAATCAAGGAAAATTACAATAAATGAAGAAAAATTCTATTAAGTGAATAAATTTCAATATAATCAGTTAAGAAATATCCAAGTTCCACCTGAACTGGCCATACGCCAGAACTTCACTAGAAAAAATCATTATAGAATCCTATTAACATTTCCATTGTTTAAATCGAATTAAATCATGCTCGGTTAAGAAATGGCCAAACCTTAAAATCTACCTAGTGTACCATATGCCGATCATATTGTCGTATATCGTAACCCTAATCCTTCCAAGGTGTGTCTTTTTGACACATTTGTGTTTTTAAGTGATACCAATTTCAGTTATGAAATTAATTGTATTTTATTTTGAAACATTCCTTAAGGGGACATTACACCTTCAGATTTTTAAAAAATCGAAATTTTTTTTATGATCGAATATGTTAGAATGAACGTTTTAGAACAGGATTTTAACAATATAAACATGAAAATGTCACCAAAAAAATTTTTATTGTATTTATTACGGAGCGCGTCAAAGTCTTTTTTCTACGGTTTTGGTCAACTTCGCTGTACTTTAAACTCGATTATCTCGAAATGACGTTTTTCAAGTTGGCGTGCAAGATTGAGAAAAAACTACTTATCCAATCGTTCTAAAATTTTAACACGTTGATCTACACATATTTCTGCTCAGAATGAACTACGGAAGGGTAAAACGGCTTTCAATTTTTTGAGTTACAACAAATTGCAGGGGACAAAAAAGCTCCATTTTCGAAAAAATGCCGCCATTTTGTTATTTTTTAGACCATTTTCTTCCTTTTAGTTCATTCCAAGGGCGATTTAATGCTGAATAAAACCCCGTTTTATTTTCAGACGTTTCTGCGAGCAGTTCTAATGCACGCCGCGAATTTTCGGTCTTTTTGGAAAATGACCGTAGCAGACGACAAGGGGCGGAAAAAAATCTAAAAAAATTTTTTGTGTATGCTTTGACTTAAATAAAATGTCCATGGAAAGTTTCATTAAGATATCTCTTTTTATTCCATTAAAAAAAAATGTTTGAAAAAATTTAATTTTTTAAAATTTGAAGGTGTAATGTCCCCTTAAAACGCAAACGAACTTACTGTTCAATTTACAGAAATTAGTTATATTATTTAATCAAAAATTGAATTTACTGGCGTAACCAACCAAGGTTCGCTAACAAAAGCTCATTGCGAGAACATATTTTTAAGTTCTCTTTGATGCGTTTTTGTTTTCTTTCTCGTTGCTAACGGAAATTTAGATATACATTCTCACATTTTTGGTTTACTATTAGTAATCTCTGTTTGTCTTTGATACTGTTATCGTCAAATATCTTTCATTTGTTATTTTTTGTAATTTATTGTGGTCACATGTGTTTAGCTTGGTTTTGTAGTGTTAAGCGCAGCTTCTCCAAATATAAAACTCAACTAAATATTATTTTATTTATTTATAAGTATTTTGATTTTATTTAATTAATTTTATTTATTTTTGCATGTTTAGACTTTTAATGCTTATGCTCTGATGGCTACAACTTAACTGCCTTATTCAATACATTTCAATATTTTTTTAATTACAATAAAGGGTACAATCTCATGTAGCGCCCAATATCAGTACATTGCAACGAACGCTAACGGGCATACACAACACCTTCCCCCTTAAGTTAAAAGATAAAGTGAAATGTTATCTTTTAATGAGCTAGATGTGACCGTTGGAATGTATTAATATTCGGCTAATTATAATTTATTTTAAATAATCCAATATAATATAATGTAGGTACTTAGATTCTAGTTTACATGAATTTATAATTAAAAATATTAAATTTTTGATTTAATTTTTTCTAAATAATATTTTTGAATTTATGAATTTTTTTTTTTTTTTTTTTTTTTTTTTTTAAGACATTCTGTTTATTTCTTATTGTAAAGTTTCAGTAGATTGGTGTGGGTAATAAGCATATCATGGGCTATTCGAAATGAGTTCTGCAATTTAAATTTCAAATCAGATAAGTAATCGTCATAATAAATGGGATCTAAATTTGAGGTCAAAGAATGTGGTATTACAGGCTTAAAACCAAATAACAACTCAAAGGGCATGTACGTGGTAGACGAATGGGGAGTGGTATTATACGCAAACATTGCATAACTTAGCCAAGTATCCCATTCTAATGGATCATTTGAAGAATAATTTCTAAGATATTCGCCAATGGTCTTGTGGGAACGCTCCAGCGCCCCATTAGTTTGAGGATGGTAAGCCGTTGCATTGAATTTCTCGATTTTTAAAAACTTACAAATATTTTCGCATAACTCAGACATGAAGTTAGACCCTTGATCTGTTAATATCGATTTAGGTGAACCGAAAGTACATATAACATTTTCCACGAAGGCTGTGGCTACTGTCTCTGCTTCTTGATTGGGTAAAGGGATAGCAAAGGAGTATTTGGTTAGGTCATCTTGTACGGTCAATATATATTTATTGTAGGAGTGGCTACTTGGCAGTGGACCGACTATGTCGAGGAACATTTTTTCGAACGGAAGTTTTGAGGTGGTAGTTATTTTCATCGGCATTTTAGTCAGCAATGAATGTTTATTTTTTTTGACAAGTGTCACAAGTTTTGATGAAGTTTCCAATTTTTCGCAGCATCTGAGGAAAATAGTAATATTCTTTAATTCTCTTATATGTGCGATTTATGCCTTGGTGACCACCTGTTGGGGTTAAATGGAAATCTTTGATCACAGATTGAATGTTGTTGTTGTCTTCTAAGGTGATAACTAGATTACTGACTTCTGAAAGTTGAGGAACTGGTTTTATTAAATCTTGGTTTGATTGGGAGGAATTCCCAGGTTCTGGAACTGCGGTTTCTCGATTTGATGGTAATTCATTTAATGATTCTTCCAGCCTGTGTTGGACCTGTGCTCGAGTTAGTACATATGTGTTCGCGTTATCTTTTGTGAACTCACCTTTGGACACGTATCTTCTTAAAGCATCAGCATTACAATTTTTTGAACCAGGCTTGTGAAAAATTTCGTACTGATATTCGTCAAGTTTGATTCTCTATTTCAGTAGTCGAGATGTTAGATTACTAACCTTCCAAAGCCAAATCAGTGGCTTATGATCGGTATATATTTTAAATTTGTGGCCGTAAACGTAGGGACGGAAATGATTTACGCTCCAAACAACAGCTAGGACCTCTCTTTCCACAGTTGGATAATTTCTCTCAGCTTTATTAAGCGCACGACTGGCATAGGCAATCGGCAAATCTACGTCGGAATCGCTATTCTGTGATAAAACGGCGCCTATAGCGATGTCACTTGCATCTGTAGAAATTATGAACTCCTTAGAAAAATCAGGGTATTGTAAAATGGGTGGTCCTAATAAATTTGCTTGTAGTTCCTTAAACGATTCGTCACAAAAAGCAGACCACTGAAATTTAGCTGACTTTTTCAAAAGTGCTGTCAAAGGATTACAGATTTTCGCAAAATTGGGGATAAATTTTCTATAATATCCGACAAGTCCTAGAAATGATTTAATCGATTTGGTATCTTTTGGAATTGAGTAATTTTGGAGCGCATTTACTTTCAGAGGATCAGGTTTTATACCGCTTGCTGATATAATATGCCCGAGATATATTAATTCTTTTTGAAGGAAATTACATTTGGAAGCGTTCAATTTAAGATTATTTTGTCTTATGCATTGGATTAATTCGGATAATTTTTCGTTGTGTTCAAAAATATTTTTATCGTAAACCACTATGTCGTCGAGGTAAACGAAACATTTTATGCCATTAAGTCCAGTAAGAACGGAATTCATAAGCCTCTGGAAGGTGGCTGGCGCTCCCTTTAAACCAAAAGGCATCCTTAAAAACTCGTAATGTCCAGTGCTGGTACTGAACGCAGTTTTTTCACGATCTGCGGGATCCAAAAGGATTTGGTGATAACCGTTTGACAAATCAAGAGTACTGAAATACTGTGATTTGCTTGAAGTTTGTCGAGGATTTCCGCTATGTTAGGTAGTGGAAACACGTCACCAATGGTCACATCATTCAGTCTCCTGAAATCAACAACGACACGCCAATTCTTTTTCCCGTCTACAGATTTTTTTGGAACCACCAGTAGAGGAAAATTCCACGGACTAGAGCTAGGTTGAGTTATTTCTTCTTTTAGTATTTGTTCAACCTGTGATGAAACTTCGCATTTTAGTGCTTCGGGTAATCGATAAGGTTTTTATAAATTGGAGGAATATTGGGCATAATATTGATTTTATGTTGAATACGGTTTGTATAAGTTAATTGGTCGTCCTTCAAATGTCGTTGAACTTTCGGCACAACTCTAGTATTGAATGCTTTTCCTCAAAATTCATGGCGAAAAGATTCAACTGACTTTCGAGTAGTTTTAAACGATCGGATACGGCGTTATCAATTTGCTCGATTTGGAAAATTTCGTAATTAGATAAACTTTCGAGATTAATAACCAACTTTTGAAGTTCTACTATTTCTTCATTCGTGTTAAGTAACCCAAGTGTTGCAATACTATTGGATACTTTGATAAGATTATTGCCAATATACACTCCTGTAGATACTTCTTCAGAGTGACAATAATACTCTCCATCCTTTGTGTTACTTAAAGGAATTTTCAAATTTTTTTCACAACGACCTGGTATTTCAACCTTCGAATTTAATGGTAATTTGAAAGATTTTTCAAGATAAGGGATTTCCAGATTTTTGCTTGAATAATTAATAGTACAATTATTTTTTATTAAGAAGTCTTGACCGATAGCACTATCAAATGGGAAAACGAAATCTGATCCAAGAATTTGAAAGGTTTGGCGAATAGAGGATTGATTATCTAAACGAATGTTACAATTACATTGCGCTAACGTTTCTATGGGTTGCGAACTGATACCACTTAGATGGCATTTAAGATTTGCAAAACAAAGTGCATCGTCGTTTAAACAATCAACTTAAATCAACGAAATTTCCGAACCTGAATCGATTAAAAAAGAATTAGATTCAGAGTTAGAAATATCTAGCTTAAGTGTAACAAAACTATGGAAACTAGCTGTTGAAAAAGAAGTAGTGTATACATTATAAGAAAGACCCTTGGAATCGGCGTTATTATTTTGGCCAATAGTTTTATTAGTGACTTCGGAATTTGATGTTTTTAAATCAGGATTCGTATCTTGATTTACTCTAAAAGAATTTGAACACCTTACTGTTTTAACTCCTGGACTCGAACGGCCGTGTTCGTATTAAATTGTTCGAGTCCCTTCACGTTTCCCGACGAATTGATAGAATAATGTTGTTTTTTGGAATCATTGTATAGTTTCTTTCGGCATTGAGATATGTGATGGCCAAATATTTTACAGTAAGAGCAAGTAATTGGTTTTCTCTGTAAGAAACTTGAGTTATTAGAATTAGGCTGGGGAGAAGACTCAGACCGGCGATAAAATGTTCGATTCAAAGATGCTTCAGGAATTTTTTGTTGCGGCATAATTAAGGCTAGTTTCTTCACTACACGCTTTCTCAATAGCACTATTCATATCCGAAAAATTACAACCTTTCACAAGTAATTTAATTGATTGGTTTTGAAGTCCTTCTTCAAAGGCACGTAACCCGCTTTTCATATTCAAATTACTAATCGCTACAGCAAATGCAACCCCTTCGCTTTCAATACACGCGTCGTTTAATTCCGATACAAGTTTAAGAACACGAGAACCGTATGTGCGAATGTCTTCTAATTTTGTTTGCCTAATTCCAGTTAATTCATACTGAAGTTGCGAAACGGTTCGACGATCACCAAACTGTGATTTCAATTTGTCCCTTAAGTCCTTTCAGGTTTTAAAATCATTATATTTAACAAGATCGTAAGCCAACCCACCCAATTTAGTTTTTATTACATCTAGGAGGTCTAGTTCTTCTTCTTTCTTAATTTTTTTTTTAATTATATCGCAGCATGAAATAAATTTATGTAACGTGTCACGGTTACCGCTAAATTCCGGTATAATTTTTAGCGCATGGTCAATACTATAGGTCCCCTTTTTCGAAAAAGCTTCTGACAAAACGTGTTCCAATGAATCTGTTAAGGACAAGGATCGGCGCGATTTAATTTTTTGAACTTTTCGTTTGCGTAAACAATAATAATCCTCAGAAAACTCTTTGGACATGAATTAAATTATTATAAGCAACGAAAGATTTTTATTTTTTTTTTTTTTTTTTTTTGTTGTTGTTGGAAAATAGAGATTGATTAATTCTACGATATTAACACCCGGAAATAATTTGAAACTTTAAAAGAACACACGTGAATGTCATAAAAATTCACTAACCTTAACTTAATATACACAACCTTACCATATACACTGTTGATCCTGACCGTAATTGTACACCGAAATCAGCATTGCTCAGCCCGTACCGTTGAGTGGATGAAGACCAGATAAGTTTATTGTTTTTAATTTTTTTTTTTGAGAAATATAATATTATATATTAATATAACATTAAATATCTTTTTTTGGCTTTGTTTTGATTATAATGTTTCGATAATTTCGTTTTATTGTTCCATTTGATTATATTTTGGCTGATCACTTGAAATTTAGCCAATAATATTTTTTCTATATAATTTTTTTTGGGCCGCTAAGGTCATGTTTAATACGAAACGAGCACATTTTTTTTAACTTGTCACATGATTTCACGTTAATTTATTATTACAGTTGAATTTTAAGTTTTATAAATATTATTAGTATTATTATAAGTTTTGTTTTATTTAAAACTATATTAATTTATCTGTCTTTAAAACACTTGGGCTGCCTTGGAATACATCACAAGACAATAACCCCACATCTGACACCAAAATGTAGTGTTGAGCGCAGCTTCTCCAAATATAAAACTCAACTAAATATTATTTTATTTATTTATAAGTATTTTGATTTTATTTAATTAATTTTATTTATTTTTGCATGTTTAGACTTTTAATGCTTATGCTCTGATGGCTACAACTTAACTGCCTTATTCAATACATTTCAATATTTTTTTAATTACAATAAAGGGTACAATCTCATGTATCGCCCAATATCAGTACATTGCAACGAACGGTAACGGGCATGCACAACAGTTTGATTTATTCGATATTAATGCTGAAATAATGCAAGCAATCAACGATAGTAACGAAGAAGAACTAGATGTTACTTCTGATAGTGAATTTGATATGATGAAGAAAAATTCTGACCACGATGGTGGACAAATCATTATTGAAAATTGTGAAGGAGAGCATAATGCTGATATTAATAAAAAGTTTATTGGAAAGGACGAGCCAATTTGGAATTTGATTCCTAACCAATCGCGACTAGCTCCAAGTCGAAACAGAGCTAGAAGTGCCTTGTATAAAGTAATGATTTCGCCAAGTATGAAAATTGATACCACAGACGACGCTTTGGAATAGTTTTTTGACAACTCAGTAATTCATATTATTGTGAAATTTACAAATTCTTACGCAATTGGAAAAATTACCAAAGTTAGTGCTTTATGGAAACCTATCAGTAAGCAGAACAAAAGACAAACTAGCACTACAACAAAAACATCGTTAGACAAATAAAAACAAATCTGAAATTAATTGATATTACAATAAAACCAGCGGTTTTAAAACGTAAATCCCAGAGTTGGCCACTTCTACTTTTGTTCAATCTGTTTCTCTGTTTTCTGGAGTAGCATCTTTTTTTATAAACATATAGCACGGAATATGGCCGAGGCTCAAATCAGACGTCGAAGAACTAATGGCTTATCTAAGTCACTTACTATACTATGATCAGTAATGTATTACACACTTCTACAAGCAAGCCACAAAACGTTCCTCAATCGGAAAACATTAAACACCATAAAATATGTCATGTATGTCCATCTAAAATACCAATGTCTTAACCAAAATGCTGCAATAATTGTGAGTTAAACAAATGCAAGGAGTATTCGAAAAAAAAACAATTACCTGCCTTAAGTGCAAAAATAAAGAAAATCAGTAACTTTAAAAAAATGTTCCTTATGTACTGAAGTATAATAAAACATACATGTGCATTACAAACAGTCATTGTTATCGAAATAAAAGTAATAGAACAAACTGGCTATTTTATTCTAAAATTAAATGAGTTTTTCATACTAGCCAAAAAGGCACACCTTGGTTGGATGTGTAAACAAAAATATGTTGGTTGGATTAGGGTTAATGAAATATGCTACAATTACCGGGACTCATTTCAAAGATCGTTCTAATCATTTCGCCGCCACATAGTTCGAAAATCCATTTTCTTTTATTTTTAAATAAAACAAAGGAATGTTTTGTAAACTATGGTGTTAGTACTCGAATTATAAAGTATTATGGCTAAACTACCTCATCTAGAAAAATAAAATACAGAAACTGAAAAAATCCGGAAACATAATTATCAAAGTACCGCCCAAGTTAAAATTAAAATTCATAAAATGGCCTTAAAATTGGAGTTTTTCCATAAAGTTCTTAATATTTACGGTAATGGTAATTGCTTCGTCAACCTTTCAGACACAGATCAAAGGAATTGTTTCGCTTATATTGCTTCTACTAATAGTTCTATCACGAATGCTTCAAGTTGTTTTGTGGTTAGCTTAATTCGTTGGGTTAGTATGGTATCAACAAATGTATTAGGGCGAATTTCTAGAATTTATTTCTTGAGATTTTTTTTTTCTGGATTTTTACTTTTCAATTATTCTGGATTTTAAAACTTCTGGATATTTTTTTCGCGATTTTCAGTTTTAGAAAAAACTACAATGGGTTTCAATATTGATTTCAATACATTACGTCTTTTCCGCTTTTCGTCCCAATCTCCACACATTTGTGCATTCGACCCATTCACCCTTTCGATATTCGGCCTTTAGACATTTGGCCTTTCGATACATTCGCCCTTTCGACCTATTCGGCCATTAGACAACATCAAAGGGATGGATCCTATTCAAATCCGAAAAAATTCTGGAACTCTTCTTCGTCAAATATTGAGGAATCTTAGGCATGCTAAAATTACAGTTTACAGCTAAATTTCGGTATTCCCAAACAAAAATTTGAGAGAAATTTCAGTAAACTCAGGATACCAAAATATTTTAAAAGGTAGGCATTTAGCCTAGATTCAACTAGAATCATTATTGAGGTTCCAAAATTATTCAACAAATTTTCACAATATTAAAATTTAAAATTGGAGTAGGTAATAAATTTGCCAAATTAACAAATATTTTAAAATTTGACTACCCTTTAAATGGAAATGAAGTTTTTGACGAGTAATATTTAGGTTAAATTCAAAATTCAATTTAACTTTATAAAATTCTGTTTGAAATGTTCTCAACTCTATTTTGACTGTTTGTGAGACGAAAGATATTTTCTAACGGCTACAATCAATCTTAGGAAGAACCATGTTATCCATTATTTACGGGCTCACTAAAATCACACAAATTTGTCTGATAGATGTTCGAATGGACAACAAACAGCAGAGGCATGCTAAACAAATCCAATTCACTGAAATAAAACTAGTGATTTGATTCAGGTCAAAATACTTGTAAATTTCGAGTCCTTGTAATCCGGTGCATAGAAATGAATATTTGATAACAGGTTGGTGTATAGAGAAGATTGTTGACTAATTTAAATAGAAAGACTTTATCTATTAAATCATTCGTCATTCTTCATTTATAATAGATTAAATTTGGCTCTTCGTTTATCATTATAAATAACATCCCAAATCTGCGATAAATATTCAAGATTAATTTTTATAAGGCTATGGAATAAAAGTTAGCGGGTAGAAGTCCCTACCTCGTCTAAAAATAAAACCCAATATTTTACAAGACTTCCGACATATCACGTCAACATCTTCAAAAAATCTTAGTTTAAAATGGAAGGGAGAGAGTGATGAGTGAATTTTTGCTTGTGAACGTCGTGGTGAACTTACATTAAGGGGCAGTTGAATCATAATACACCAATTATGAAGAGTTTAGATCAGCTTGCAGTCGTATCAATAATATTAAAAAATCTTTAAATCTTTAAATATCGTGATTTAATCACGTTCGAAATAACATTGAAAACCCCAAGATGTAGGTTGAAAGCCGTTCAATAAAACGCCATCGAACTTGACAAATGAATGAAACCATTTATTGTGCTATATTAAACAATTTAATTTTACGTAATAGAATAGAATGGGATATCTTATCAAAAACCTTAGAGAAGTATGTGTAAATACGGTCAAGCTGCTTGTTTCAGTCGAATATAACAAAAGCTTGATCACAGAATTCAGCTTAGTTAGTGCATACGGTTTCCTGAAGCCATGTTGAGTCGATATAATTTGACTCCACATTTGATAAACAACCATGTTATAAATAATTTGCTCGAAGATTCTGGCCAGCGAATTTAAAATAGAGATTCGTCTATAATTTTGAGCTTTATATACATGTTAAACAGATATGTAACCGAATTAATAATAACGTCTAAGTAGTGGTATTTTCTAAGAGGTGTAAGATTGTTTAATTTGGTATTGCAACCTTTCCAAAATTTCAACTAGAAATGGTGGTTTATGGATATTTAGTTACAGCCCCCCACTTTCAAACCCAACCCTTAAAATCGTGTTTCATTCAGTTACAAATAAATACGGATAGAATTTAGGCACATTTTTTAAGCGACCATATTTTACAAGCGTAACCTAAACCTTCCAAAATACATTTTTTAAAGCTGTATGACGAATTAAATTTACTCCATCACAATTAAAACTTACCACAACTTCATTGTTTCATACAATTAAAACATAAAAGTATTTAAATAGTTTTTAAAAACAGACTTTAAAACTCATTAAATTTAAATGTATAAATTTACATACTTGCAATTTAAATGTACATGCTACAAGTCGGTAGATACTAAAATATTTTCCTGATTAAACTTTTATAAACAAAAGTTTAAAAGTAAGTTTGCAAGAATTTAACGTTACCTGCATATGATATCTAGACGTGATATAACAAAATATATACAGAAATCTAAACACATCCTGCAAAAAACTATATGCAAAAATAAGTTGTTTTGTATATTGCATATAGTTGTTGCATTTTAACATAATGAAGAAGAACTCATTCCATCACAATAATATATTACATAAAATTTGTATATATATACCACATACCTTAATTGGTGAATTTTGCAGCCACTGTTGAAATAAATCGGATGTAACTGATGCTCGTTTTGGACTATGCGCCGTACGTGTTGATCCCGTGACCGCATGTATACGAGCTACAGCATCGTTTGATGCTTTTTCACGCAACCACTTCTCAATAATATGTGGCCGTTGTTCTATAATCCGTGACAATTCGTCGAGTTCATCCGTGGTACGAATATCATTGGGGCTATCACCATCGCCAATATTTTCATTGTTGAACGTAATTGAAATACTTCCACCACTATCGTTACTCTGTCGACATGGTGATAATGTGGTTGGGGTTAAACTGGATTCACCCGGTGACAACAAAACATGTTCCTCGGACAACGTAATTTGTTGATGGGATGTTGACTGATATTTTACATCAAGACCGTTTGATGAGGTGACAATTACATTTTCACTTTTAGTTTTACTACAGACATTATAATTTATTGTATTGCTTTCATTATTATTATTATTATGACTACTATTAATATTATTATTTAACGTATTACTATTATCACTATTACTACTATCACTAGAATTTAATTGAAATTCAATTTTAACACTATCATCTTGAATCGATATGGTCAATGGATTTGACGCCATCGAATCATAATTAACCGATTCAACAACTCCTTTATTACAACCATCCTCGTCATCATCATCGTCTATTAAAAATTCCTTTGTTTGCGGTGGTGGCGTTATCACTGTGTTTGATTCCATTTTTACTATTACAAATATTATTATCCCTCATTATCCATTAAAAATGTAAATTTTTAATCAGATTTCGATTTTTGTTCCAAATTACTTTGTATGTATAGCGTGGATTTGTTTTTTGATTTTTTTTCTTGTCACTAAACCTTAAAACGATTTTTATTTGCTTTCGACTTGGTGGTGGTTTTAAATTTTTTTTTTACTCCAGTTGTTCTCTTTGTTGAGTGATTATATTCAAATACTCAAGCTTTGAATGTTTAAAATCTGAAAAAAAAAGAAAAAAAATTGTAAATAAAATTTACTTAATATAAGTATGATGGATTGTAATATATTTATGTCAATTTATAAAAAACATCTGCAAGAAAATAATGTAAATTTCTTGAGTTGGTAATAGCCCTGCCTGTACACACGAGTACATTAAAAAAATTATCAAAATTGTATTTTTATCTTTTGATTGATTAAATTAATTGCGCGCGTCCAATTGAATTTTTCTATTTTATTTATATTACAAGTAATTTTTCATATTTTATAAAGATATTAACGTAAATTTCAAAATTTATAATATTTTAGCATATTTTGGACATACATTTGGAAATTACGTTGATCCAATTAAATTAAAAAAAAAACTTGAGTGTGACAACCAAATTACCCTATTGCGCCAGGATAATGTCGGTACAGTTCTGAAATGGTTATTCAATAAATTGGATACATGCTAAAGAATTCTAAATGTAGCAGCCAATAACCATAATTTACCGACGCAGAAGCTCTCAACTTATCCTACTATCCTAACTGACATTAAATGCCGATTATGTACATGCAGGCCATTTTCCTCTTGAGCATATAGTCTATAGGGGATTGAAAACGAAGTATTTTATCATAAATTTCGAGTTGAATGCCGATTACAGCAGCTACTTTTAGAAGTTAAAAATTTTAAAAAATTTTAATATATGGTAGTTAGGAATTTTAGAATTTTCGGAAATTTGTACTTTGTACAGTTTCGAACTGATGAGCTTATGATTATGAAAAAGTCAATCTTCTTATCAGGCCGCGGCGACTGGACTGATTATCCACAATTTACATTCTATATATATACAGAATGTGCTGTGCGTTTAAGTACTAGCGAATCATAACTAATACAGATGAACTCTCTTATAATTTTTCTATATTGGAAATTACATGAAATACTTAACATTCAACAAAAAAATTAATAAAGTAAAATTAGCTTACACACAGAGCTGTGTGAATATCGTGAAGAAGAAAAATTGTAAGAGAGTTCTGTTATGATTCGCTAGTACTTAAACGCACAATCCTGAGCTCTGATGGTATTCGTTGGCGTATTTCTGTCTCTGAAGAATTGTAACATAGCCTCATTGTGCTCATCCACTTTCTTCTTGGTTGGGTATATGCGAAGGGCACGTTCTAGGGAGAATTCACCGGTAAACTCATTGCTGACTTTGTCTATGAATACTTTTGTATGCTAAGCCTGCAATTCGCCTACTCTCAGTGCGTTCAGGATATCTATAAACGTATTGTCTCCTTGCTGTCGCATATTCTCTGTCAATTCAACCAATCTGAAGAGTCTCCATAAATGTACAGCTGGTATCATTCGCTCTGGTTGCTTGAATACTTGATGTCCTCGAATCGGTGGAAGCTGCATTAGATCTCCGAACAGTACAACATTATTACCGCCAAAGAGCTCATCTTTATTCTTAAGTTGTCTTAAGCGTGAGTCTATCATACACAACATCTCGCGTATGCTACCATGAAAATTTCGTCTATAAACAGGAACTCTATGTCTTTCCATTGTTGTCGCATTAATCGGAGGTAATTGCCAGTTAGAAGTGGTAGATTGTTAACGAGACTTTCATCCTTCTGAACCGGTAGCTTCAGCAGACTGTGTATTGTTAATACGCCCACAAGTCGTGCTGCGACACCTGTTAGTGCTCCAGCCTTTGTTGTCTGCTTTCCATAGCATTTGTTCACCTGGTTTCTTAGCAGGTTGAATATGAATTTCTTTCCATTTGTTCCTGTATGCTTCGTGTGATGTGTATGAAATGCTCACGCTATTTGACATTCATAGCGCGTTGTGCATTTGTGAATTGCTCATCGGTCATTGCATTGTCTAATTCAATTTCTTCCTCATTATCAGCTACAACTGCAGCTGGGCTCTCCTCCAGAAGTTGGAATGCGTGCATTTGATTGAATACATTCTCCCGCTGCTTGTCTCGCTCTCTATATGTTTCCATATATCTACTTATTTCCTTTAGTCGTTCTTCTCGTGCAGCGAATGCTTCTCTTGCCGTATCGTCAACAATCAACTCGCTTTCTTGACGATATGGCATATACTGAAGGAGGAGATTGTAGTAGTAATTTTCTGGATCGGATGTAGCCATGAAGTAAGGGACTTGCACAACTGCTCGCGTGGCTCGCTCGACTATTCTGGATTTGTTATCCTTTAGCTTGATTATGGTCTTTCTAGTTCGTGGTTCATCGTCGAGTACATCATCAATGCCTTCTTCACTAGTATCCTTCTTTCTGTAATATGCTTCGAAGCGCATTGCGAACTCAATCAAGCTAATGTTATTGAAGTCAATAGTCGGATGTGAATCTGGTCTTAATTCGTATCTATCGAATAAACTCTTAGAGTAGCCAATCGCCAAACCTACCTCATTGAACTGAAGCACCTTGTATCGTTTTTCTGGCTTGCGCGTATTGAGGAACACACATTTTCTAAGGCTCTCTCGTATTTTGAGATGAGCTAGGCGATAGACAGCTTCACATGCAGATACTTGTCTTTCCTTGAGGATTCTCATACAGATCTTGAAGAGCTTTCGAGAGATGTTGGTTTCCTCGCGTCGTATCTGTTGAATGGCCTGTGCAATTCAAACATCGAGGTCTGTCGGCTCTGATTTGGACATGTACTTGACTATGTGGAAAGAGATAGCTTCATTCGATCCGCATAGCTGAATATCCATATTACCTTCCCACAGTTTGAGAAGTGTGGGATTGTAGTTATTGATATTCCGGTCTTATTCACACCGCTTCAGTAGACAGATTCTTCCTCCGTTTCGAATGAAATCATCCGACAAATAAGACGCAATCTTCGTTGCCTTGCACACAGTTCGCGGGAAGCTGAACCGGCATCTTCTATCAGCAGTATTGTTCTTATAGCAAGTATCTTTGTGTCTATGAGTTTGGCTCATAGTTTGGCTTAACTGTCTCATAAAGCTCTGATTCCTCATTTGGCAGTTCACAAGAGCATACACGATCTATTGGTGCCAGACCTTCTGGTGTATCGAAAGCTGGATGGTTTTCAATCCACACTACCATGTGGAGATGTGGACTGCCTCTCATCTGAAACTCGATTCTCCACCAGAAGTCTTTAACTCGACCACCAAGTACATTAGTGTTGCTTCGCATGAATCTTACTAATGCATTGACTCGTATCACGAAATGCTGGCTTACAACAACTGGATATCTCTCAATGAGAACTTGTGTTGCATGTATATCAATACTGCTTGGATCTTCGTTCGGTCTTCCATCGGCAATCAATAATGCTTTTCTCATATCCAACCAGTTCAAGTCATTGCAGCTGAAGGTGACGAGGTAGGTTGGTGGTCCAAGGTATCTAATTTGAGCTAGAAGCTCATTCAGTGCCGAGCGCCAGTAAGCAGCCGAACCTCGCAGGTTCTTGATATAGAGGTGAAGATCTTCTACCTGTCCCTCTTGTCCTTCGATTTTCTTTCCACAAACTGCTATTATGGACTTGTCTCTATAATATTCGAACATTGACAGTATTCGATATTGGTAGTAGTCTAGCGGTGTGATGTAAACTGGTCGTTGTTCCTTTAGTCCATTAATGCCGTATGGGAAGAGCTGATACCATGCTAATTTTTCAAGCTTTAACTCATGTGCCTCATTCACAATATTGTCCCGTGTCTTGCGTACAATCTCATTTAAGTAATCAGACACCTCAAGTACTTCCTCAACATCTGGCTGGGCACAATCTGGTGCCATCACCGATGTATGGATAGCTATTTCTGGTTGTTCTGATTCCTCTACTGGTACTGCTATCGATGCTTGCACTTGTATCGAGTCTTCGTCGCACTCAAAGTTCGTTTTCTGGTGTACATCAATGTAATCAAGGGTATACGGTTCATTTCTTAAAGATGTGGCACGTTTGCATACCCGTACGAGTTCCTTGATGGTATCACATTCTATTACGCAAGCTCTACAATTTTCCGCAGCTTCAGCTCCTCTAGCTCCACATGAGTGTGAGTCTGTGAAGTAATATTTGTCATCATAGTGCATGACGCCTAATGAGAGCGACCGGGAAATCAGTATACCCGCACTATGACTTTCGAACAATGCTTCAAGGCTCTGTCTCAGTGTCTTTGCAAGATCTCCCTGATTTATGTTGTCTTGTAAGCGTCCAAAGAATGGTGAGTCATCGTCATAGCTGATACTAAAGTTATTGTTGTACATGAGGAAGTCTCGTTTGATCACATCGAAGTGGTGAACTTCTAAGAAACCACTACCGTCCATTCTTAGTGCTCTTTGGGCGTTCTTCGGTGTATATTCTAATTGTCTCATAAATACCACCACCCTCTACCATATTTCGGTCCAATGTCAAAGTATTCCATTGGCTTGGTAGAAAAACCGCAGCTCTCACAATATTGGCAAGAACCATAGCGGCACATTACACTCCTGCATAGCCATAGATGTGAATACAAAATCATTTCCTTGATGCAATGAAGCACGTACAATTCGTGATATTTCGCTAATGGACATATAAGCATTACTTTATTGGACATCTTCATTTATAGAAGCTGCTACTGCAACACGAACCAAATCTCGTTCATTGATATGAACGTTATTGTAAATAGCCACATCACTGTAAAGTGGATTGTTCTGTTTCAGCCATTCTAGAGCTTCGTAGACTCGCGATCGAGATATTGAGAACTCTCTTGTTTTGTCAAGATCCTCTAATCGCTCCACCACGAATACGATACCAGAGTTATTTATTGATCATGGCAGCATATTCGGTAGCTTCTCAGTGACTTCAAATATGTCCTGTCCGAAGAGTACAGCTTGTCCACGACATTCAAGTTGACCGAAATCTCTAGTTAGTTTTACTATCTTAATGAATGGTATTACTCTTGACAGCAACCGTTGCTCAGATTTTGTGAGTCTTTGAATCACATCTGGTATAGCACCTGGGTCAAGACTGTTCCAGTATGCTTTCGGTGGATGAGTGACTTTGTTGCTGGTCAAATGTGTCTTACATCTGTGACAAACGCGAAGAGTTGTAGATCTCACAAGCTCGGGCGGAAGGTAATTAGCAAAAATCAAGTTTTTTTAATTATAACTAATTTTTGAAATATTATTTAAATTCGTTTTATACCTTAGAGGATTGGGGTTACCGCCCCCAAACCCATGCTTTGACGATTTTTAGAAATTCTAACATTCATAGAGAATGGACATTTTTTAAAATTTGTGTTTTTAATAATTATTCACATACTAAAATAGCCGTTACCAAAGCCGCTTAGGATTGGACCCTTTCTGCGCAAAAATGACTTGAAATCATGTAGATTCCTTTTGTTTGTTAAAGAAATTTTAATGGTTTTCCATTAGGCACTGTACTTTGTATTTTTGGGTGATGTTAAAGCTTAGAATAATTAATGTAAAAATAAAAAAAGGTTACCTACGTCATAATCGGAAAAACCCCTGAATGTCGCCTATGCAGATTTTAGTTACGTTATCGACTTGGAGATTTTTTGCATTGTCTCTTGATTAACTGGAACATTGTTATAGTTTTAAAAACGGGTTTTCGATTATGACTTTTACATTTATAAACAACAATAATAGAAAAATAAGGGAGTGGTAATGGACACTTCATTTTGAGTTTTGGTTGAAGCAGCAGGTGAAAAAATATTGGTCGTGGAAATAAGACAGTCGCGGAAATTAATTACTGTGTGTATCTTAATACGAAATAAAGAATACTGGTTGGGAAAAGATTTTTTTTTTGTTTGATTCCAAAACATGGTAGCAGAGCGTAGTTTTCCGTTTTTACGTAATTTCGTGGTGGTTTTGTAATTAATACAAATAGTGATTACTGATTGATTACAAAACAAATTGAGTGCCGTAAAAAATATTTTAATATATAAATTAAACGCAACACCGTTATTTCAAGCACTCAATTAATTAGTTAAAATACAAAATACAGTGCATAAACGATAAATAAAATTGAGAATCGAAAGGCGACGGGCCGTAAAGTGCGCGAATCAGTTATTACTGTTCCACAGTGCGGATAATATACGTATTTGTTGGTGTGAATTTTATCGAGTTGTTGTATGCTGTTAATTAACAATTTTCTAGAACTTGTGAATCAGTAATTCCGTTATCGTGATCAGTGCTGTTACAATTGTGTACGGATGGCTGCCCGGTTAAAACAACTTCGGGCACAACGAGTTTCACTGTTATCAAAAATTCAGAGGATTCACGTGTTCGCAGAAAATATTCCTGATGACTCAAGTTATGAAGCAGTTCAAATTCGGTTGCAAGAAGCACGGGATGCAGCTACAAAGGTAAAAGAGATTGAAGATTTTTTTTATGACCTTTTTTGTGCAAACATCCATGACAAGGTCAACCTCACGCCATCGCAAAAGTTTCAACATTTGCGGGGCTATTTAGAAGGTGAAGCTAGCCAGTTAGTGAAACATCTCCGAATTACTGATGCGAACTATTTTGAAGCTGTTGACAAACTTCGTAATCGATATAGCCGCAAGAGGCAAATCGTTAATTCATATATTGGGACCTTCCTGGAGCAGCGTCCAATTCAAACGGTATCTGCTGCAAGTATTCGCAAAATTCTCGATACTTCAGATGAAATTTTACGCGGTTTAAAAGCTATTGGATCAGCCGCTGAACAACGTGACCCTTGGATCACAAGATTAATATTGAATTTGCTTGATTCGGAGACAAAATCCCAATGGGCTCATGAGTCGAGAGATGAGGAGTATCCATCCATAGAACTATTGTTCAAATTTCTTCAAAATCGCTGTGATGAGCTAGACGATTTAAGATCCATACAACCAACCAGTCGTCAGAATAATAATCGTAGGCCTACGGTTCATGGTCATGTAGCCGCAACCCAGGAAACTTGCCCATTTTGCCAAGAAACTAGTCACAAGTTACATGAATGCAGTAAATTCATTGCAACATCTGTCAGTGAACGGCACTCGTTGATTCAGTCACAAAGAAGGTGCTTTAATTGCCTTAACATAAACCATGGGGTATTCAATTGTAAGGCTAAAAGTAGATGTAAAGATTGTACGAGAAAGCACCATAGCTTGCTACACCCAGCTAATTTAAAAGAACCATCAAGTTCGTCGGTTTCAAATCTCGCATTACCAAGCCGTGACGATAAAGATAATCAGGGAAAATCAGAACAACCAACTGAGGCTAGTTATCACGTAAAGACGATAGAAGATAAACTTTACACAATTCTCCCAACCGCAATGGTAAACATTTTGAATCAGAATGGGGAAGCAATGGGGAAGGCTCGTTTACTGCTAGATTGTGGCTCCCAGGTTTCGTTTATCTCAGAGGCATTTGCCAAAAGACATTTGATGCCTATTCGACAACAACGAATTTTAGTTCATGGTGTTGGAGAAGCGGCGGCCGGGTCTACAAAAGGTGTTGTAAAAATGGTGTTAGCAAGCACACAGTCAGCTGATAAGTTATTTGTCGAAGCCTTTGTTCTCTCGAAAATAACAACAAAACTGCCACAGTACTCGATTAATAGGAATGAACTTCAGCATTTGATCGGTATCAATTTAGCCGACCCAGACTTCCATGAATCACGTGATGTCGACATATTGTTGGGGGCTGACCATTTTTTTACCGTATTACGCGAGGGTAACATCAAGACGATTAGCAATAAAGTGATAGCGCAGAACACAGTGTTTGGTTGGGTTGTGGCAGGTCCGGCACCGGCTCTGTTTGAAACAATTTCTATGTTGGGTATGGCTGCAGTCGTTGAATCAGTGGTCGAGCGGATTGATGAGTCCTTGCGGGCATTATGGGAAGTCGAACGAGTTCCAGAGCGTTCATCACTCTCGCGCGATGAGGAAGCGTGTGAGAAAATGTATATGGAGACGACCAAGCGTAACGTAGAGGGTAGACTTGTGGGGCACCTGCCATTTAAGGGATCACCAGATGAATTAGGGAGCACTTACACTCAAGCGGTGAGACGGTTAAATGCCATGGAGAAAAGGTTTACCCGTGACAACGAATTTGCCCAATTGTATCGCCAGTTCATGACAGATTATGAGCAATTGGGTCATATGAGGGAAATCAGGCCTGAAGAATTAGGCAGAACAGCATATTATACCCCGCATCATGGAGTGCTTACACAAATAGTTGCCGGTTCAAAGAAGTTACGCGTCGTATTTGATGCATCTGTCAAAAGCACGACTCAAAAATCATTGAACGACATATTACTTGTAGGACCTACGGTGCAGTCGTTGTTGTACTCAATTCTGTTGAGATACCGGACATTTAGATTTGTTTTCGCTGCCGATGTGCAACAGATGTATCGACACATTCTGGTGAGAGATGAAGATGCACAATTTCAACGAATTGTCTGGCGGGCTAGGGAAGAAGATCCAATTAAGCAGTTCACATTACGCACGGTTACTTATGGAACAGCAGCAGCACCATATTTGGCTACACGCTCAGTGAAACAATTAGCGATGGAAAATAAAACTAAATATCCGATCGCCGCATGCAAGATAGAGCACGACGTTTATGTGGACGATTTGATGACAGGCTGCCGGTCAGTGCAGGAATTAAAAACTTTAAAGAAGGATATTGTCGACATTTTTAAGAGCTGCAGGATGGTGCTGAAAAAATGGATATCTAATTGTCCGGAATTGTTACAAGAAATTCCAACTGAAGATGTTCAATTATCGAAAAAGGAATTTAACAACGGTGATCTGGTGAAAGTGCTGGGTATGAGGTGGGATCCCAAGGATGATGTATTCACATTCACCATTAAATTGAGTATTGACGCAAAATGTACCAAACGAGCTGTACTTAGTGAAGCAAGCCGGGTATTTGATCCGCTGGGATTAATCGCTCCATGTATTATCCAAATTAAAATTTTATTGCAAGATCTGTGGCGAGAGAAGCTTGACTGGGATGACCAGCTACCAGAACCACTTCGTATTCGATGGTTGAAGATGCGGGGCGAATTAGGCCAGCTGCAGTGTATGTCAATACCAAGATGGTTAAATGCAGGATCATCAGTTGAAATCCATGGGTTTTGTGACGCCAGTACTGTCGCTTACGGCGCTGCAGTTTATACTAAAACTATCGATTGTAATGGATCTATCAATATACATTTAGTAACAAGCAAATCGAAGGTGGCACCAATTGCGAGTCGTACCATTCCTGAGTTGGAGCTCTGCGCAGCATTATTGTTGGCACGACTATTGAGAGTTATAGAAGCCGATATGAACGTGGTCAGGATAACGTCAATTACCGCGTGGACAGATTCAACCATTGTTCTCGATTGGTTTACTGGGTACCCATCTGTTAAAATAAAGGAAATCTTCGTGAGGAATCGAGTGGCAGCAACTTTAGAACTATATGGCCGGAACATATGGAATCATATTAAATCAGAGGATAACCCAGCTGATATAGTATCACGTGGTCTTAGTCCCAGAGAGTTGAACGACAATAATATATGGTGGCATGGGCCAATATGGTTGAAGAATTCTTTGCAAGAATGGCCTGTGCAACAATATGAATATCATCCAGTAGCATGCCCTAGTATCACTAATCATCATGTCAAAATAGCTATAGGGATAGTCGATTCAATGGCCACAAAATACTCCAAATTTGTCACTACTTCTAAGGTTATTGCCTGGATAATTAAATTTTGTCAAAACGCTAAGACACCATCAACTTTACGCACACCGTTGAATAGAATCGATATCGAGCATGCAGAGTTTGTGATATTCAGAGCCATTCAAAGAGACTATTTTGGAAAGGAGTTAGCCGGATTGAGAGAAAATCAAGTAGTACCGTCACAGTCGCGGTTAAAGTTTCTGAATCCAATAATCGATGCTTATGGTATTTTACGTGTCGGCGGTCGCATCCAGAACTCATTGATGGAGTTTAACATACAACATCCGATTATATTGGATGGCAAATCCTGGATTATATGAAAACTGGTTGAGGAACATCATATAAAGTATCGACATGCAGGTCCAACGTTGGTGCTCAGTATTCTACGTCAGAGATATTTCATTGTGGGGTTGAGGCGAATGGTAAAGACAGTAGTCCGGCAATGTGTTAAATGTTTAAAGGCGAAGCCAACATTATCAACCCAAGAGATGGCAGCATTACCAGATTGTCGAGTGAAATTTACACGGCCATTTACGAAGGTGGGGGTCGATTATGCTGGACCAGTCTTAGCCTATTTGACACGACGTAGAGGACAACGTGCTGTAAAGGTGTATATTTGCATTTTTGTGTGTCTGTCTGTCAAAGCCGTGCACATCGAGTTAGTTAATGATCTCACTTCTGAATCATTTCTAGCAGCGCTGCGCCGTATGGTTTCAAGAAGAGGAATTTGTACAGACCTCTACAGTGATTGTGGTACGAATTTTGTAGTGGCGAATAAAATTTTAGCAGAGTGGTACCATATGCTAGAGGTCAATAAGGAACACATTTCTAATTCTCTATTGGGAGACAAAATAAATTGGCATTTCAACCCACCAAGAGCGCCTCATTTCGGGAGAATTTGGGAGGCGGCTGTTAAAAGCGTCAAAGTACACTTAACGAGAGTTATTGGAGCCAATGTACTCACCATCGAAGAGCTTACAACGTTGTTGATTGAGATTGAAGCGTTACTCAATTCCAGACCGTTGTGCCACGGTGATAGCAATGACGATGTTGATATTTTAACACTGGCACATTTTTTGATTGGGGAGAATCTTCTTGCGATTCCTGAACCAAGATGTGAAGCAACCAATTACACAGCAAGATGGCGAATGGTTAAACAACTGGTACAAGACTTCTCAACTCAATGGCATAAAGAGTATTTGACACTCCTTCAACACCGCTACAAATGGTTCAACAAGTCGAAGAACGTCCAGGTGGGTGACATAGTGTTAATCAAAGATGATAACTGGACAGCAACGAGATGGCCAATGGGGAAAGTTAAAGCGGTATTTCCAGGCAAAGATGGCTTGGTATGAACGGCCACAATTAGGACACAATTGGGAGAACTAAAAAGACCAATCCACAAATTAGCGGTCATTCCATTAGGTGAATCAGACGATTCACGGGGGCCGGGATGTTAAAGCTTAGAATAATTAATGTAAAAATAAAAAAAGGTTACCTACGTCATAATCGGAAAAACCCCTGAATGTCGCCTATGCAGATTTTAGTTACGTTATCGACTTGGAGATTTTTTGCATTGTCTCTTGATTAACTGGAACATTGTTATGGTTTTAAAAACGGGTTTTCGATTATGACTTTTACATTTAAAAACAACAATAATAGAAAAATAAGGGAGTGGTAATGGACACTTCATTTTGAGTTTTGGTTGAAGCAGCAGGTGAAAAAATATTGGTCGTGGAAATAAGACAGTCGCGGAAATTAATTACTGTGTGTATCTTAATACGAAATAAAGAATACTGGTTGGGAAAAGATTTTTTTCTTGTTTGATTCCAAAACAGGTGATTTTTCCGTGATTTTTTTCGTTCGGGAATATGAAGGTATCCCATTCCCTTTCAGTATCATTTCGTTTATTAATCTATCTAACCTATATAAAATTCACCATAAAAAGTAAAATTAAAATTTAACCTAAAATCCATCCCAAGGATCAATAGTTAGTCAACACGTAAATCAAGGGCACCTTCCAAAGGGAAGCTCAGAGAAAGTAGTGGCTATGCTTGACTGCTATCTCGAACGCCATTATTCAGCGACTTGTCGTTATGAGCATTCAGGTGTCACACCTTTAGTTCAGCTTTAGTTTGATAGTGTTGCACCGAATCTCATCAGTCATCTCCATGTATATTTTTTATAATGCTTGAGATCACTGTGTCATGCTCATAAGATTTAAATGTATTGTTGGATTCTATCCTTTTACAATTAATAGGGTTAAATTTTAGGTTAGGTTTTTGAACTACATAGTGAGTAAGGCAACCATACGTCCTATATTTATAGATAAACTTAGGTAGATTGAATGAATGATAAGGATGATTAAATACGGCTAAACTGTAAATTCTTTATTTAACTCATTTAAACAAACATTAGATCATCAATACGTATGAATTATAATGCTGTCGGGTCTTAACGGACAAATACAACCACCGCGTTAGATTCCACCGCTTTATACACATCACGAGAAGAGATAACCCCTGATGAAATCTTAGCAATCCCTATGTCTATTCACTACTAACATACACTGACAACTAACAAAACCCAAATATGTTAGAAAATAAATCTGCTGCGATTATTGCTCTAGTTATTCCTTTGACTAACATCCTAAACCTTACAAACCTTTTGTGTCGAGAATGCAGACAGGGCCTGCAGCCACACAATTCTGTAATATAATGCTCCTAAATATCTTTTTTTGATAACGGATTGGGCATACTCGGATCGCCATTATCTGCTAGCCTCCAGATCTATATTAATTTTTCCTAACTTAGTATGACGTTTTAGGTAATATACCAAACCTTATGATAGTTATATAAAAATGACTCTTAAATTTGGTTTAAAATTTTACCTAAAATTAAGCGTAAAAGTTAATTCACCCTAAATCTTTTACAAAACGCAAGCCAAAAATTCAAAAATTTAACTAAAAACTTCAAAATTTAACGTAAATCAGTCTAAAACACAGCCTAAAACTCATCCCAAAATTCCTTCTGAATGATTAAACATAAAATTCAGCCTAAATTTAGCCAAAAATACTGCTAAAGTTCAACCAAAAATAGTCCCTAAAATTTAGGATAAAATTTCCCAAAAAATTCAGTAAAAAAATCAGCCTAAAATCTAATCCACTTTACGTATAGACACGTCTACATAAAATGTAATTGGTGAGTTTTGCTGATCCTTAATTTCTTTGTTAACCTTATATGTATTTGATATCTTACAAACGCCACCTGGCTCAAATGAGTTATTTCGGCCACTAGTTAAAAAACTATTGCCCAGTGTTCTCTATTAAACGTAGACAAATTAAAGCACCCATTTATAGCTCGCTGCTCATTTTGTAATATCAATGACCAATCTTTTAAGTTTAATAGTTTAAACTTTAAATTTTTAGGTTTTACCTAAATTGTTGATGGAACTATTTGAATGGTTTTTTGGTCATTAAATTCGTAACGGCGACGATTGACAATTTTTAAAGAAGCAAAATCTGTACAAAGACTTTAAATAACTTCATTCGTAAGTTGGATATTTGATCGTAGAATTTCGAATATTTAGCTACAAAGTCTGCGCAGTTAACTGATTTTTTGAGTGTGCACTGGCAAATTGATATTAAGAATAAAACGAAATTCAAAAATTAAATTTAGTTAATTATTTAGGTGTTGGTCCAAAAGAAATATGGTAAAATATCTCATAGTTCAAAGAAGTTTGGATATTTGCATTATTCGGCTATTGAACTCAGGGTATAATGCTTAAAATTTAGCACAACAAATTGCATCAAAATTTTTTCAAAAATGTATCACCCTTGCGGGTTACAAGCAATCCAACATTATTCAATTTTCTTATAAACATATAAATCTCAAACTTTTATGTCAACACATTGTAGTCTAATACGAAAAGTTTTGCAGCACCAACAAATCCTTTTAAAAAAAAACAATTCAATTACATTTTAAAATAATCATTTTCAAGAGATTTAACGTTTATTCAATCATTAAACTTATACAGTTTTTTGCACTTGTGCCAAACCAACTCACAATCAGTTTAGTTGCCAACATTTTCATTATTTAACAAAAACTAAACTATTAATTTTGTATATCTAAGCAAAGCACATAGACACACACATACATACATCGCATATTGATTGCAATAAAATATATTTATGGTGCTTTTGAATAACATATGATACTAAAAACTTTAATTACTTCTACTGTATATACGAAATCAATATAAAATCTATTAAAATTTTAATCTACTCTGTACAAATATATTTTTATTAGAATAGGCATGTATATACATATATGAGTATTTTTAAAATTGTAAACCATGTTGAACTATGTAGATACTATACACAAGGAATATTTGGACAAAGGATAATCCGATTAGCTATATACATTATTTTCTATATAAAGCAAGATTTAATTATTTGTAATCAAAAATGAAAAGTTACTTTTTTTAAAAAAAATTTATGTATAAATCTTGTGTTGTCTTTTAATTTTAATGACGGTCACAACACAGCGTAATCTAAAAGAAAGACAATAATAATAAAAAAAATATAAACTAAAAATAGAACACAAATAATCTTTTAATCTCATTGGATACACACAAAAAACTATTGTACATACATACATATGTATATACACAAAACAATGTTCAAGTTTCTATTCCGTCCGTCGTCTTTGATTTATTTACTTACAATTTATCACATAAATTATCCTTTGGCTGTCACAAAAAATGTATTTTGATTTTTCCAAAAGTTTAAAAACGATTTCGACAAAAAAAAAAAGCGACGTTTGACATTTCAGTTAATTCAACAATAGCAAAACAGAACCAATAATGAAATAACAAAACAAAATTCGTTTTGATCTTTCAAATCCGAATTTAGTTTGGAACTTTTTTCTTTGCGTGCTTTTGAAAATGAAAATGGGAATAGTTGTAGATGGGACAGATGTAAATATATCTAAATCAAAATTTTCAAGCTTTTCTAGAAGTGTGCACGTATGTATGTGTTTGTGTGTAGATTTAGTACAAAAATACAAAATATTATCGATCTATATACAAAAGACTAATATCATAAAAAATAAATCTTATTATAGACAGACAGACTCCATAAATGAAGAAAAAACAAAATTCGTACAGTATAGAAAAGCAAAATGCTTTTTTCCTTTTTTTTCGTCATTCTATACGTGATAAAATACAAAAAAGTTTCCAAATAAAAGTTTTTTGTGTGTATTTGGTGGAATAACACAAAAACAACAACCAAACAAAAAAAGTTTCCGTTCCACATATAAAATTTGGCAGAAATAAAAACTGACTGAATGGAAAATGTGTTGGTGCGGTGGATCTGCTGGATGGATTTTGTTTTGTTTTATTGTTTGTGACTGTCACTTTGGTTTTGATACTTTGACACACATGCTGACATTTATCAAAAGTTTTCTCATTTTTTAGATTTTGTGCTTTTTTTTTTTTTTTTTTTTTTTTTTTTTGTTAAACCTGAACCAAAATAAATAATTTAAATTGCTTTTTTTATCTTAGTTCGATGTGTTTTTTGGCAAAGAATATGTAATATAAAATATAAACTAATGTTATTATTATTTGTTAAACAAATTTAATTAACAAATACAAAACTTAATGTTTAAGTCCAAACAATATATCCATTGTGAGGAAAATGGTTGTTGTAATTGACTTGGTCAAAGGAAAAATTTGGCAAAGTTCAACAATTAGTGTTGTTTCGTAACAGGACAAATTATGTAAGCGAAAAATGACCAAAACTACTTTTGCGGAAGGAAAGCCTTTCGTGTGGAAAAATAGCAAATTGTTCTCTATTTTTATCATAAAACACACACCAGTTGGTAATCACTAAAAAGAGGGCAGTACCACGCCTTTAAGAAGAAAAACCAAATAAGGGGGAAAGACCATTCAAAAGGCACGTAGGCACAAAAAATATGGTATAAAAGCAGTTTATTAGCATAATTTTAGTTAATGTTTGTTAGGAATTTGATAAAGGAGTAATCGGATGTTACGATCGTAATTTCATTTACAAATAAAATAAATATCACTTTAAAGAAAGTGATAAAACCGAAATATTGTGTTTTATTATATAAAAGCCTTTTCATTAAATTAGGCAGGAGTAAAGATTTTTACGTCAGTATGAGGCAAACAAGTGTAAATGACTGATGAATAGGTGCGACATATTCCTAGTGCACCTTCTTTGCTGCATAAAATCTGAAGGCTATGAACAATTATATGATCATTTCTCGATTTCCTATTCTTGATAAAGAAACTTGCGGCTGTCCATAAAGACTATTAGCCAGTGACATAACAAAAAATGTCGAGCCGCCAGCCAAATTTCTCTTCTACCTATGAACAATCATCCTTGCATTTTAACGAAAAAAAAATGCTTGACATCGTTTTTTAATTAATTCTCGAGAACACACAAGAGTCAATTTGACCCCTACCTCAAATTCGATCGTAAATATCTTCAAAGTATTTTGGAAATTGGCAGGCCTGAGGCTACGTTAAGGTTCTCCTTTTGTAAAGCGTAACACCCTGTAGGCGTTTATTTCTGTATATTTCTATTTTTAAATTTGAATCCACGATGGAAATGGGATTCTAAAATGATTTTTAGAAGAAGTTCCGGAATATGGGTTAATATGATGGAACTAGCCTATTTATTTCTCAACTGATAATGATGAAGTTCGATAGGTATAATGGAAGTCTGATTCTAAAATATTTTTAGATGAAATTCTGGAATATATGGCCAATTAGAATGCAAATTTTCTACACTTTAACGGATTTTAGTGGAATTTGACATATGAATGAGGAACAATAGATGGCCAAGTAAGATGGAACTTGGCTTAACCGATTTTAGTCAAATTTGACAAGTGCGTTGGAAATGGGATTCTAAAATATTTTTGAATAAAGTTCTGGAATATGGTCATGTAGGATGGAATTAGGCTATTCCTTAACCGATTATGTGCGTTGTAAATTGAATTCTAAAATGATTTTTAGATCCTGACTTTTAGAAATAGTCACGAGGTTTAAGAGAAATATGTCAATATTGTTGCTATAATGATGACTGTTGAGCTTTCTGTGAATCATGCCGAAACCCTTTTCACCATAAACCTTCGCTTTAAACTTGGAGTTATGTTTCCTGAGTAATTGCTATCAGAGCGGTAAGTTTGGCCATGTTTAAAAAACAATAGTGAGGCCGACAAGCGGCTCAGAATTAAAACTACTAATGGTAGTGTATAATCTCGAAATTAGAAATATCTTTTTAGAATCTTATTTCCATCGCATAGTCGGTTAAAGAATAGCCAAATTACATCCTACTTAGGCATATTCCAGAACATTCCCCAAAAATCATTTAGAATCTAATTTTAATCGCACATGTCAAATTTCTATAAAAACCGTTAAAAAATAGATATAAGTTCCGCCCTAATTTAATTTGCTAAAGGTTCAATTAGAAGTCTAAAAAGTACAATTTTAATTGTAAAACCTGAATCATTGAGGAAGTATTTTAAATAGACAGAGATTTTGTATGACTAAAATATTCAAGGTCAAATAATTTCTGTTTCGTTAATGAAAGGAATAAAAATTTTGAAAAGAAAGAACAGAAGAATTTTGTGTACTTGCAATTATGAAGCAGAAGTACATTTCTCTGCTAAGGTTGGTATGAAGCAACATTTCTTTCATCTAATCACTCCATTCTTGCAAGAAAAACTAAAATATGCCACGCTGCATTCTGAAAGATGCAAAAGCAGTCAGCTGCACCAGAAAGATGTTCAGTTTTCCCATAAGCGATAGCTAAAAATACTAAAATACAATGTCCTTCTTCCGATTAAAAATCATCTTCGTCACCTTGCCGCATAAATATCTTTTTTTAAAGGAATACTAAAGTACCAAATTTTTTGGCGATTCTACTACATTTCAGAAATATACTGGTTAAGCTTTAGCCAGAAATATTGAAAAATCAAAAAAATGCAAAACAAAAAGTTTTTCTTGAATTTTTTCTAATATGTTAATAATTCCACCGGCACTTCGAATTATATTAATTGATTTATCAATGTTTCAAGTACATCTGAGATTTTTTTTTCAAGCTGATCGCACTTACCAATTTAAAATGGTTGACGATCAAAAACCGAGTAGGCTCAGATTGACCCAGAATATTCTCCGTGATTCCAAGAAAAGGTATGTTCTCGGGGGGTTAAAATATAATTATTTCTATTTTCCAGTCTCGTCGGAAATTAGATTTAAATAATTGGACTAATTTAAGCGCCTATTTTATAATCTTTGAAAGAATATATTTTCTTTAAATTTGAAAAGTATTGAAATACTTAAGAAGCATTTAACTTCCGAAAAATATTAATTTTCGAACGGCTGGAAGCTTGAGTATTTTAAAAACACATATGATTCATTCGAGCACACATCCAGAATATACATCCCGACTACAAATTCCGACTTCACATCGCGACTACACATTACGACACGACTACATATCACGACTGCACATTCCGCCTACACATGTCGACTACACATCCCGATAAAATATAGCGAATACACATCCTGACTACACATTTCGACTACACATCCCGACTACATATTCCGACAACACATGGCGACAAATCGCGCCTACACATCGCGACTACACATCCCGACTGCATATCCCGACTACACATTCGGACTACACATCTCAACTTCACATCCCGACTACACATATCCACTACACATGGCGACTAAATATGGTGACTACACATGGTGGCAACGCGTGGTGACTACACATGGCGAATACATATCGCGCCCACATAACGCGACTAGGCAACGTGATTACTCATCCCGATTACAAATTCCGAATACACATCCCACCTACATATCTCGATTAAACATCCCGATTACAAATCGCGACTACTCAACGTGACTAAACATCGCGATTAAACTACCTTGTATAAATATCCCGATTAAACTTCCCATCTACATATAGTGAGTACACATGTTCACTACAGATAGCGACTACATATGACGACTACAAATGCTAACTACACATCGCAACTACGGATTCTGCCTACACATCACGACCACACATCACGACTACACATCACGACTACACATAACGACTACACATATCGACTACATTTCCAGACTATGCATTCCACTACACATGCCGACTACACCCACCCACCACACATCGCGACTAGACATCCTAACTACACACACACATCCCGACTACACATCCCGACTATACATCCCGACTACACATCCCAACTTCATATTCTTACTACACTGATCAGATCGGAGATCAGACCGGATCAGATCATGAAATTAAAGTTACATGTAACAGTCGTGATTTTCGAGGTATACAATTTCGGGATTAGATAATTTTTTTGCGAATATGGAGAAAATTGATATTGCAGGGATGATGGTGTAATGGGATGATCGAGGAGCGTATTTATGGCCTATCAAGGTTCTCGGCTAAATTTAGTTTACTTTAATATATCACTTACTTCCCAATGAAGAAAAAGTTTTATTACCGTTACGGTAAATCAATAGCGACTTCAAGGTGCTATCAAGGGGTATTTAAGTTGATCAATTGCCCAACTCGTCGAAACAAACTCTTAAACTATTTGAAATTTTCTGCCACTGACTACATATTCGTAATCTTTGTTCCAAATAATTTAATGATTTCCAAACCTTGTATTCAAAATATTGTGACGGTGACACCTAGTGTGTAATAGAAGAAGTTAAATTAATAGCTGAATGTTTAACTGTACTAAAATGGAATTTTCCATGATAAAAATTGTTACGTAATGTTTCTACGCTATTCTAACTGGAAAAGTCATGAGCTTTCTAGAAGTTTGGTTTGTGGATATAAAAAGGCGAACGAAGTCAAATTGGAATATTAAGTGCTTTACCCATTGAAAAACGAAAAGAAAAATCGGATTAAGTTTTTTCGATATAATTCCAAAATTATTGCTTTGTTTTCGCTAAAAACTTCTCGTTTTTGACCGAGTGTACCATACAATACTATTTTCAATTAATAAATTTCCAAAAAATTTTGATTAGCTGAGAAAATGAAAATTAAATTTTTTTCGTCCGAAAAAAATTGTTTAGAACCGAAAAAATTAAATTTTCATTTTCTCAGCCAATTAAAAATGTTTTTGAATTTTTTAAATTGAAAATGGTATTGTATGGTACACTCGATTAAAAGCGAGAAGATTTTAGCGAAAACAAAGCAATAATTTTGGAATTATATCAAAAAAACTAAATCCGATTTTTTCTTTTTGTTTTTCAATGGGTAAAGCACTTTAGTATTATTTGGGAAGCTATAGTGTAAAGATTAAAAGGAATTAAAAAGTGATTTAAAAAGTGTTTTAGTGTAAAATAAAAAGTAAAAGTGATCAGTAAAATTTGAGAATAATTTATATAAAGTGACTTTGTGAATTTTTATTAATAAACTGTGTTGTAATAAATTTTGTGAAATAAATAAATTCATTGGAGATAAATTAAATTGATTTTGTATTACTCACAATCTAGTAATACGAACCTTAATTGAAAAGGCAAAAACGTAACAATATTAACAAAATATATATTCATCGATAACATATTAACAGATTTAAACATTGTGCGGTTTTTTTTCTTTTACAGGCCTCACTGCTCAAAAATAAAAGCTCAAGCGAAATTCCAAGCAGTAGGCCTGTATTTTTTATTCAAATCATTAGTTGTTCTCCAGTTGACTACCGCAAGTACTTATAAGTACTTAGGTTGGTATCTTTGCTGAAATTAACTACTCGTAACTGCTCTTGCATTCTTGCAAGAGCAGTTACGAGTAGTTAAATTTAAGCAAAAACACAAACTTTAGTACTTGTAAGTATTTGAGGTGGTCGACTGGAAAGCAACTATTAATTGCTGCGTTCCATTTAACGTTGAAAAGAACACACAAGTACTTCTGACTGCACGCAGCTACTCTTGCTAAATTTTATAAGTAGTTTGCTTATGGAATTTATGGCGACTTCGTTACCAAAATATTTAGTACAACTAATCGGTGATAAATGGCTGATCAGTTTTCAAATTAATAATTAATTTTCCAACTTTAAATGTTGCACGTAAATTATTCTAAATTAAATATTATTTTCGCAACTAATTTTCAGCGTTCCATTTACCATCTACTCTCAAGTACTTATTTGTACTTTGTCACGTCAAATGGAATGCAGCAAATAACATTCAGCAACAAAGCTTATAATGATAAAAATCCATCCCTATAACCATTGCTACAAAATATTCAAAACAAGAAAGTAAATTCGTATCGAATTTTAGACATGATTTTCGAAAATCGTTGCTATAATAATAGCAATAGTTACGAATACAAATCCGGGCCTTAGTGCAATTCGTTTGACGTTCGAAAAGTACCAATTCAGAAAAATAAAGATTTTGGCACAGCATTCCGAATTGAACGTATTGTCAACTACGAATGACTGGTACGACCTAACCAATTATTTAGAAAAGTCAAAAATTTAGCCAAATAAAACTTTCGGAGATAGATGTCTCAAATTTTTATAAACACTGTATGTTTAAAAAATGTTTTGCAGTATAAAATGTAGAAAAAATTGTTCATGTATGTATATGCCAAAAAACAAATAAGTTTATAAAGCACAAAAAATCAAAGCTTGAAACTTATAATGGTGTATTGTATGGTTCCGGAGCGAGACAAATTATTTTAGAATCCAATTTCAATCGCACTTGTCGAACTTAATTACAATCGTTTAAGAAATAGCAAAGCTTCATTCTAATTTACTTTATTCGCCGTACACGTCGAATTACATTTTAATCGGTTGGATAACAGACAAGTTTCGTGGGGCAGGTTGAATTGAATCCTATTCTGTTTGTATCCATTTTCTGTCCTATTTTGCCATATTCCAGTACTTTATCTAAAAGTCACTTAACATCGCATTTCCATAATGGTACTTGGTCTTCCAAAATTTTATCTATAAATCATTTTAGGATACGATTAAGAAATAATCAAGTTACCCGCCAATATATCGGTCTTACGGGTCGATTTTTTTTCACGGATTTTTTTCGAGTTGCACCGTTATAAAGAATTTTAATGTTAAAATTACAAAAGCTCATGAGAAAATTTTCAGGAAAAACTTGGCGTGTGAAGTTTATAAACAAAAAAAATAACACATGTACGTACACAATTTCAATTAAAGTTTTGTTTTATTCATAAGTGTTAGTGATTTACACTGTTAAAACCTAGATGATACTTGCAACGAGGGCGGAGTGAGAAGTTTGGTAAAATTGCAACAGAGGGCGCCAAATTCTAGAGGTCATGTGGCAATACCAAATTAAAATTTTCAGACAGATCTGTCATTTAGTTCAGTTTTGACAGCCATTGAAAACAGACAACCCATTGTTTTTTTGCAAAAATAGAAAGAAGTGAATTTCGTGTGTAAATTAAACTAAATTTTTTGCGTAGAAAAACCTTTACGCAAACCAAGACAAAGCTTGATAAATATTATGGGGACTCTTCACCGTCGATTAAAATGATTCACAAGTGGTTTACTGATTTTCGTTGTGGTCGCACAAGCACAACTGATGCCGAACGTTTAGGACGCCCAAATGAAGTCACCACACCAAATATATGGTTGACAAAATCCATGATACGGTATCGCAAGAGAGCAGAGTGAAAGTGCGCGAGATAGCTGAGATAGTAGGCATCTCAGATGAACGTATGCGCAACACATTACACTAACATTTGAATATGAAAAAGCTAACCGCGCGTTTGCGTAAATCGACCAAAAACGCAGGTTTGGCGCTGTTAAAGCGAAATAAAAAGGAGTTTTTGTGTCGTTTCATAACTGTGGATGAAACATGGATCCGTAACTATACACCGGAGATTAAACAGTGGATTTCTACTGGCGAATCTGCGCCAAAAAAGGCTAAGGCGGTTTTATCGGCCAACAAGGTCATGGTAACAGTTTTTTGGGATGCACGCAGCATAATCCACATTGATTACCTTCAAAAGGAGAGAACAGTTAACGGCGAATATTACTGCAACTTATTGGACCGTTTCAACGACGTTTTGAAAGAAAAACGACCACATTTGGCGAAGAAAAAAGTTCTCTTCCATCAAGACAATGCACGGGTACATACGTGTGTAGTTGCCATGGCCAAAATCCATAAATTACGCTTCGAATTGCCTCCACATCCGCCATATTTTCCAGACTTAGCCCCCTGCGACTATTCCGACTGTTCCCGAACTTAAAGAAATGGCTCGGCGGAAAGAGATTCGGCTCTAATGAGGAGATCATCGATGCAAAAAACGCCTATTTTGAAGGGTTGGAGAAATCGTATTATTCGCAGGGGATCGAAAAATTGGAAAAACGTTGGACTAAGTGTATCGAGCTAAAAGGCCACCAAGTAGAAAAATATTTTTTTTTTGGGCGAAAATATTATTCCTTCTTTCATTTTTACCAGGCTTCTCACTCCGCCCTCGTATCATGTTTTAACAGTATATCTATTTATTTTTAGTATTACGTCATTTGTAAAGAGAAACATGTCACTGTTACAAATGTTACAAATTACGTTGAGAATGTATTTAACTATTTTAAATTCTAGAAAGGAAACATTTTACATTCAATAGGATAGTTCGTAATACAACACGAAATGGGGATGGGGTTTATTGTCTTTAATATTTTAATGAAGGGCCAAATTTTATTGTAAAAAACGGATAACTTATTGTTTTAACCAATAAACCTCACAGTGGCTGTCGTAAGATGACATTAAGTGTCGAGTTTGAAAAGATGTACACGCCATTTCTCAACGGTGTTTGTTACGTCATATGGCTTTTGCTCGTTTAAGTAACTTGTTCTTCAAACCGATAACATGGAAGCATATTGATTGTCGCAAGATGCGAAACTTTGTATAAAACCATAGAGTGTGCTTTGCCTGGATGTGCATTCTTATTTTATAACTGGCCAATAGCTTAATTCTGGAATGTTAATAATTGAATCTGCGACTTTTTACTTTCTGTCAATTTTAAACGGGTTAAACAACCATCGGTATTTTGTCGCGACCTCAAACCAAATCCGACAATTATTTAGGTAATTTCATCTTTTAATATGAGCTTGAATAGTTTTTGTTTTGGTACCTATACATATATATTCATATTTTAAGTGTAGCGAAACTTCACACTTTAATATATAGCTGCAAAAAATTTCCTAAACATATCCTAAATAATGGTTTTTGGTTTTTAGGGACGGTAGATTTTCGATCTGTAAGCGCTTGGCGTTATTTGTAAATAATATCATACCTCGTATTAGAAATTTTGAAAATTAATGAAAATGAATATAACCACATTACTATAAGAAAATGTATTTCAAATTTACATGCATATACTTATACTCGTAAAATAAAATAAATACCGACCAAACGGCGCAGTGGTGAAAGCTGCGAAAGCGTTGGGAGTGTCTTGAGCCCCAGAAAAGTTTGCAGAGAGAAACAAACAAACAAACAAAGTGAAATAAATTATTTTTGTTTTGCTCTAATGAATCGCAAACACGAAAGATTATTTACGAAGTACATGTATTATGCATATGGTTCCCATTAGCTCTAATATCTGGGGTAAAATAACATTTTGGCTTCTAATAATTGATTGTTTAACGATTATATTGTGAAGATGTACCTACATCAAAATGAAAATGCTCACAAAAATGTACATGCTGAATTGCCCTTTAATATAGCAGGTAATTTATGTATGTTACTTTAGTAAATTATACATTTGTTATTACGTATATTAATAAATACAAACAATCCCTCAGGGGGAATAAAACGACCACACATGGATAAACAATTTGCATTTATAAAGTGTTTTATATAAATACATCACAGTGAATTTTTTATCATTCCCATTTTAGCTATGGCATAATAAAAATGCAGAAATATCGGACATTCTGAATATTTAAATTTCAAAATTTAATTTCCATGCTCGAATACCGTGTTAAATATTCACACGTAATAATTTTTGTCATAAAACACACTCATCCAAATTATATAAGTCATTCCCTGTGATATATTGTGACAGATCAATGTGAAATATTTTAGTAGGGAATCTGAATAAATGTTTTATCAGCAACAACAACCAGCAAGAGCGAGAACATATTATTTTATATAATATTAAATAGAATATAATTTGATTGTTAACAGCTCCCAATATTCTATGACTCATCCTACTGGCAAGCCAGAAGTTCTAACTCAGGTTGCCACCCATGCGTTTTGCGTGGAAAAAAATCTGTGATTTGGTGAATCGTATCCCCAGAAATCCTTAGGTGTTTCTTCCTTTCCTCAACATTATAGAATAATATTTGACCCATAATCGAGTTGTGGATTGCAGAGTATACTTGAAAACTTGAAATGAAACTTGAAAATCATATTTCAAACTACATATTGGATTACATCAACCTTCCAATCATTACAATTTTCATCAATGAAAATTTAATTTAAATCGGTACTATTTCTATATAACTTCATATAATTAGAATAAAAATTTCAAAAATCCATTATTATTCAACTTCATATAGCAAATTTTTGTTGCAGTCTATCAGATATTTTGATTGTATTCGCTTAAGGCGTTTTTTAAACTTTTACGTTCGTCAATTCGGACAGTAAAAATAAAAAATGTCTGTGAAGGGGAAAATTTCTCAAACAATAATTTCATAAATTTTTATTTATCACGGTATTATCATAGTACTCGGGCACGGCCTAAGACTGTCTCCGAAACCAATCATAAATAGTTTTCCTCTACATTAACAAATTTTTATTATCCTGCCAAAATCGTTTAATAACAATATTTCCCCACCTGTCATGTTCGATTTTAACTGCAACCAATCCTGTCACACGCACCGAATTGGTTTTATAACGGACATAATATAACGAGATGATGGTACAATCATGTTGTAAAATACATTACGATACATAGTTAGTTATTCTAAAGAAAATATCTCGGTCATATAGATGGCCTCAAAGCCGAACCACAATGCGAACTAAATAATATTAGGGGCAGCTCTATTATAGACATACTGTCGAGATCAAAGGATACTGATCTGCTGCGTCCAATGCAAAGTTTTGAACTAATCGATAAAGTATCAAATAATTCAATGAAGAAATCAATAAATAAACTAGAAATGGGACTATCCTAATATAACAGATTATCTCTAAAATCTTACAATAATAGCCGGGATCTGTTAAGCGATAGCCTTAGCTCTCTCGTTTAACATTCACTAAGCGATCATTTGGCTTATATATCAAATACACTTATATGCAAGAAGGCCATTTTGTAGAAGGCTATTATTAGAAGTCGCTAGAAGGCAATTACCTTTTCAAAATCCTATAATCTGTTACGTGCAGCTCCGCTTGCGTAACCCTGTTTGGTTTGCTTTCGGTCCGGCGCTTGTCTGTGTTTGGAATCATTTTTTTTTTATTTTTGCTTTCCCCTCTTTGACGATGCCGTTTGTTTGACTCGTTTGAGTTTTGTAATGTATTGGTTGAGCGTGCAATGTTGTTGGCCATCGCACGAGAGCAACATATACGAGTTGGTCGATTTTAATTGGTTTTGTTGGTGGTTCGAGCGATTGCATTGGTGCGCGGAAATGGTCTGATGTGTTTACTGTTACTGGTAGAGAGTGGTTGTATTTTGCTTTTGAATTCGGATGGTGGGTGTGACTACTAGAACGGTGAAAGCTGAATATTCGCGACCGGGTGATGTTTTGATGGAGAAAGAAAAAGATCAGTCAAGTTTGGTGCGTTAATTAATTCAGTCAGTTGTATTTAAAAAAAAAAAAAAAAAAAAATTAAAAAAATTAAATTGTAATATGTACTGATTATATTAAAAAAAAATCATTTAATTTCTTTTGGTGAAGCCATTTTTTTTTCTTTGGTGATATTTTTTTGTTATTATTAATATATAAACAATAATTAGTTTTTGGGAAAATTGTGTATATGAACAATCAATAAATAAAAAAAATAAAAAAATAAAAAATTTTTGATCAATGTCAATTTCAAAATTAATCGAAAAAAAAAAAAAACATAATAATAAATAAACTTTGTAACATGGTACAGTGTTCTGATCATTACCTAAAAAAATTGTAAATAAAAATAAAAATAAATAGATAAATATGGTCATATTGTATAATGTTGTGAGCTCTAAATAAAGTATTGTAAATGAATAAAAATATAAATTTTGTAGCTTTGCATAATGTTGTGATCACCAAATAAAATATTGTAAATGAATGAAAACATATTATTATATTGTACAGTGTGGTGATCATTAACTTGAACTATTGTTAATGAATAAAAACAAAAAAAAAAAAAATTATATAAAAATATTGTAATGTTGTACAGTGTGGTGACCATTCAATAAAATATGATAAATGAAAAGACGATTTTTGTTGTTTTTATTGTTGGAAACAAATAAAAAAAATAAAACGTGGACATACTAGCATTGTTTGGAAAATTTGGTGGGCCGACCTTTTAGAAAAAAAAATAACTGTCATATTGATTTGCTGAAAGTGTTGTGACCTTGTGAAAAAAAATATATATATATATTTATATATACATATATAAACTAAACTCAGTTTAATCCTATTAGAAAACAAAATACTTTGTGAATTTTGCTCTATTGTCTGACATAGTTGGTGTACCTAAAAGACACCCAAGAAAAAAAAAATAAAACACCGACCTTGAGTGATTTAGTTCTGTGGTAGAGTGAAATCCGTGTTAATAAACCAATTGAAAAAAAAAACAAAAAAAAAAAAGGAAATCTCGCGTTCTTGTGGATAAACTCAAAGTGAGAAAGCAACGGTGTGCTGTTACGGTGAGTGCGGATTGTGCAGTGGTTTTGCTTTGGCGGCTGCCCCGTCAACCAAGCAGACCGGGCAGAGGTCTGTGAGTGGAATACAGCGTCGAGTAGCGGGTATACAGGCTGTTCCAGATCAGGCGAGGTCGGATGAGATTCTCGTTGGTCGACCCTCAGGTATCGTCTCATATAAAAAAAAAAAAAAAACGCAAATAGAATTTTTTTTGTAATAACTAGAATATAGAGATTTTATCTTCTTTTGTTCTTTATGCGATTTTTGTTTTTTTTTGTTTTCTTTAACGTAGTATTTTTTTTATTTGAATTAAGAAAAAAAATAAGAAAAAAAAAACATTTTTTTTTGGGTACCTCTTGTTTATGTGAGCTAGGTTTTGCTGATCACGTCAGATGCGTTTTTTTTATTAATTTACTGTATTTGTCCTATGCCAAATAACTTTACTTTTCAGCTTCACCGTTCTAGTGGTCACCTTATCCTTAAATTGTTTACATGTGTGCTCGTTCTTATTTTTTTTTCTCGTCAAACTAGTTCTGTTAAGAATGAGTGAGTAGAACTAGGGGAGAGGTCGCGATGGATTGGTGAGTGATGGTTCTCTTGTAAATATCGATACCTAGTGTCCAGGTCATAAAAATGTATTTTTGGTAAACAAAGCGGTTGTGTCCTTCCCTTCTTTTCATGGTTTAAGTTTTTTTTTTTCCTTGCGGTTATTCAAGCATTTCGCCAAGTCTGGAAAACCCCACGCCGACCCTGAGCTCTAGCCAGCTACATATACCGCACCAGACCCCTGGCGTTATGTCTGTCAACGAAATCCTAACGATTTCGTTACAAATCACTCAAATAATCTTATAATTAAATTATTTTAATATTTTGTTTTACTGAGTTTACAATCTAAATTAATATTTAATTTACGCAGAAAGATATAAACACGTCTTTCTCGTCCGAGCGTTCATCGCATTCACTAGTTGACATTTTATTTCGATGATCTTAAATGCCAAGGCGACCATGTCGAATGTCAATTGTCGACCGAACAAAAATCAAAAATGTGTACTAAACAAAAACAATTGTACTAAACATACTAGTCGACCGAAAAATTGAAAATTTATACTAAAAAATATTTATCACAGGCTTCGGACACTAGTCTTAGTAGTGCCATCTATGCATTTTTTTTGTAGAAAAATACAGGCGAATTTGATATTAGAAGGGGGAGACAGACAAAATTCCGAGGGTACAAAATCCCGAGGATACAAAATCCCGAAGATACATTATCCCGAGGATACCAAATCCCGAAGGCACAAAATCCCAAGGATACAAAATCCCGAAGATACAAAATCCGAAGGGTACAAATTCCAAAATCTAGTTGTTGCACAATTGGTGCAATCTCTTCTTAATTAAAATCGCGCCGCAAAAAAACCCCGCTTCTTAAATTACCATTTTATATTCCATTTTATTTTCATTTTAATCCCGGTTCAACAAAAATAAAAATCCCGGTTTTCATTTTTATTTTACTTTTAATTAAAATTCTTCTTCCCCCGAAGGGGGCAGCCTAAACTTAAAAAAATATGTCTTTTAAATCCAAGAATTTGAAAACCGGGATTTTGAAAATCGGGATTTTGAATCCGGGATTTTGAAGGTGGAATTTTGAAAAGCGGGAAAACTTACTCTCAAGGTTATTACATGTCATCCCTGGGGATCTCCTCGGGATTACGGGACTTTATACCCTCGGTATTTTGTTCCCTCGAGATTTTGTACACGCGGGATTTTGTACCCTCTGGATTTTGTACCCTTGGGATTATGTATCCTCGGGATTTTGTACCCTTGAGATTTTTTCCCGCGGACAAAATTATGTTTAGCATGCATGTGGTTAGGGCTTATTTTCCCGGGGAATTTAAGAAATTTAAGGTATTCCAATTTCCCGAGAATGTTGTGAATATTTACCGGGAATGCAAAATCCAATTTCAATAATATATTATGCCTTTTTTTAATTTCTTGGAATTAATCAGAAAGTTGCCGGTGATGGGTGCAACGCTATAAAAAACAAAAACATATCATAAATTGAAAGAGAGTATAAAAAACTGAATACTATATTATGTTAGATAACCATATCCGCTAGAGAAATTTATAGAATTTCTTAAAACGGTTTCGGGAACTAAAAATTTACGAAATGTGGGATGAATGACAAAATGTGCTTAAACCGCTGAAGATATCTTCAGGTACCTTCAAATAGGAACCTATTACCTACAGGAAACTATTATTGAGCACAGACGTTAAAACTTCAAATATAAAAATTACCCAATAGAAGTAATAAGTAAGTTGCCTCGTTAACAAAAATCGTCCAAAATCCAGAGTTGGGAACAAAAGAAATTATGAATGGTACATTTGTGTTGAGCTCATAATTGGAAACGGCCTGTATATGGCAAAACCATTAAAAGCAAACAAAGAAATATATTTCAGTCGAAGAGCTGGACCTACATGGTCTATCAGCAAAATTAAACCGAACTATCGCACTGAGTTTCTACGCAATACCCTGGCACAAGGAAAAGTAAGGTGCTAAGTTTAAGCCTAGGAAGGAAAAACTACCAATTTAAAAGCGACGATGGGTGGAATTCTAACGAAAATTAATTCGTCAACCGTTGGCCATACGTTGAGTAAAATCAATGCTGGTAGTTTAAATTTCATTTCTTCCACCAGTAGATTTCTCATGATGGGAGAATGGAATCCACCGATTGAGTGATTGAATCATTACATCACAATTATTTTAATTCTGATTTAATTTGTTTTCCTTTCCATTTCTCGAGGTAAAATTTAAAATTGCTTAAATTTTAATATTAATTACATAATGAGGTATTGAAATTCCCGGGAATCAGAAAATCACAATCCCGTTTCCCGAGACTGTAAAAGGTCTAGGAATGGCTAAGTCGTACCTGTGGTGGAATAGTGGTTGAGAGCCTAAGGAGGTTAAAACTCAAAATGCTAAATTCTCCATTGACGGATTCGCAATAATGGTACTTGTCGGAGAGCCCATGGATGAGCCAGGGATGTTAAAATACATATGAAACAATTTCGAATATTACCGCGATCATTATCAGTCAAATCGCAAACCGCATTTTTAATACCTGAGATAATTTTGAAAACTTTTATTGCAGTACCAATAGTTGGTGGACAAAACTTATCCCAGAAACATATTAAGTTTTATTTAATAAAGATCGATATTGGAAAAGCTACCAGACATTTACTGCAAGTTCAAAGTAAACCAATGAGACCATCGAGTGAGCCGAATTTATGTCTAGATATAGTTGAAACTTAGATAGATATAGCTGATTCGGGTGAACAGGTGAATTGGATTACGACTTAATTAGTTAACATAATTTGATCTTAATAAAGGGATCCTGTTCATCTCATCGCTAACAAGTACTAAACAATCTGTTGGAGGAGTACTTCTAGCGGTTGATCAAATGAGTTAGTTGAAATATCCAACCTGTCCATCGAGGAATTATGTACTACGTTGCATATATTCCGCCTGGCTCAACGATATCGTCTTACGCAGCCTGCTGTGACACAATAATGAAAATCAATAATGCTGCTAATTCAACTGATACCATATTAATTACGGGGGATTTTAATTTTCCAACAATTAGCTAGTCATATGAGAGGTGCTATCACCAGCACCATTCGTTATATTTTTGAAAGCAAGGACAACAATGTTATTGATAATCATCAAAAACATAAACCGTATTACAACTACAGAAAACCCGAAACAATAAATCACCATCTTTATCTTGAGCAGATTAAATGAACTTATCAGCAGCAACATAGAAGTTGACGTGGAGAAATTTTAAAAAATTCTATTTGATGGCATTGAACTATTATTTTCCTATTGCTGTGGCCAAATCGAACAAGTATCCACCATATTACGACGACAAACTTATCAATCTTAAGAAAAAGAAAGACAAAGATACTTTGAGATAAGGTATGAGTTACATTAGACGTTTTAAGGAAAAAATAAGAAAGAATCCAAAAGGCGATTTTTTAAAAAAAAACGTGAAACTAATGGTTACCCAGTGTGTGTGACATTCAAGTAACGTAAATGTTCTAACCCGCAGGCTATATCAAACATGTTTGGGAATTTTTTTCAATTAGTTTATAAGCCGGAAGACATTGGTAAGTATGAGAATCCAAACAATGGTGAAAACAACGTAACGAGGATATTGATCGAGCTCTAAAAGTATTCGGAGATGAATGTGGTCCTGATGGCGTTCCAGCTTTATTATTGAAAGATGTCACATCATTGGCAATTCCACTGTGTCTTCTATTTAACCAATCATTAAAACTAGCAGTTTTTCCAAAGAAATGGGTAGTAACCAGAATAACACCAATTTTCGAAACAAGACCAAGAAATGATGTTTCTTGTTACAGAGGGATTACATCAATATCTTCAATAACTAAATTATTTGAACTGTCAGTATGCAACTCTTTTAGATCATTGGTTCCTCGATTCATCTCACAGTGTCAGCATGGTTTTATACCTAAAAGATCAATATTAACAAACCTTAGGGAATTTACCAACAACACCATTAAAGAAATTGAAAAGCATAGGCTAGTTGATGTTGTGTATACTGACTTTGCCAAAGCCTTTGACTCCATCAGTCATTGTAAAATGTAGGAACAGTTATATAGATTCGGTTTTTCTAAACAGTTTGAACCGCGATCAGTATATTGCGCTTAGTAATATAAGATCAGAATTAATTCAAGCAGGGGTACCACAAGTTTCTCATGTTGCTCCTTCGATCTTCATAATTTTTATCAATCACGTTACATACAACATTCTAAGGTATTAATATTTGCAGATGATCTTAAAATCTTTAAAACAGTAGTAAACATCTGCGATATCCATAAGCTAAGTGTGAGCCTAACCTTCTCAGTCTCAACATCAACAAGTGTAAGAGTTTATCGTTCAATCGGAAAGTTAACCCTGTTATACAACAGTATCAGGTAAATGGACCCTGTTGAAGTTAGCCGAAAGTTTCCAGCCGAAAGTGAAAAGTCGATAATGCAGATTATGTTATTGATATTCCAGCCGAAAATAAATCAGCCTCTAGAGTGTTATGTCTGGAGATGGATTGCATTGATGTGACTTATCAATAGCTATCGCAGAAAAAAAATTCAGTTCACGTTTCCCGTGGGAAATCTCGGAAAATTTGATTTTCCAAATTTGTTTACAAAATTTGTATAAAATCAGCCTCTAGGGTGTTATGTCTGGAGATGGATTGCATTGTTGTGACTTGTTAATAGCTATCGAATGAAAAAATTCTGTTCAAATTTCCCGTGGGAAATCTCGGAAAATTCGATTTTCCAAATATTATTAGAAAATTTGTATAAAATCAGCCTTTAGAGTGTTATGACTGGATATGGATTGCATTGATGTGATTTGTCAATAGATATCGCAGGAAAAAAATTCAGTTCAAGTTTCCCGTGGGAAATATCGACTTATGTGATTGACAAATCACATAAAAACGATTCAGCTTCAGATATGTACTCTAGAGGCTAATTTTATTCCAATTTTGTATATTCGTCTAATTTTCCGATATTTTCTACGAAGCAAAGTTTTACACGTAAATTTATTTATAAAATTTTTTATTTAAATCTATGTATCCTATTAACTTTCGACTGATAGCTACTAAATTTTTTATTTTCTGCTGGAATGTTATATCATAATCTGCATTATCGACCTTTTACTTTCGACTAGAATTAGGCAACCTGCATTACCTTTTTTTACTTTCGGCTGGACTAACACAATCTGCAATATCGACTTTTCACTTTCGACTAACTTTAACAGTATAGAAATTTTTACAAAAAATATTCGAGATTAAAGACCTAGTTAATAAAACAAAGATTAACTGAAATATAAGTAACAGATGTAATCAGATGGTTTTGATTTTTATAAGTTAAATCCTATTAATTGAGAGTAAATATTTGGTAATAATGGGTTAATTTTGATCTTGTTTCCATAATTCCCGAGAAATTTGATTCAGCTAAACTATCCAAATATCCAATAGATGTTTAGTTTAGAAATTGTTTTGTACATTGATTTCTATCTTTTAATTTACAGTCACTTCAGTTCAGACTTCATACTTTAGGCAAAAATTAGCGTGTTATCAGTTTGGTTCTGGTGGCATTAATTGTCATTACAGAACAACGTCCATCACAGATCAAACTTCTATAATCTTAGTGGCAGGTTCACGGAAATAGTAGTTGATTCTAATTTATTTATTAGGTTAGGTCGCCTCTGAGTTAATGTTTTATAAGCTTTAATTTAAATTTAAATTAAAAATGACTGTGATTTTCAGAAGTGGTCAGAAATTGAATAAGACCAACTAATATATTATGTTATTTCAGAATGCAGTTTTAATTTTAATAAACCGTAAAATTTCATTAAAAATGTGTTGTGATTGTGCTACTAACTATTGGCTTTATACTAAGGTGTCTGTAATCGAATCAATTTCTATCATTACTAACTAAACCTCCCCAAATCATCTATATGTTGTGTGTAACAGGGTGTTCGGTGGCCCCTTTCGAAAAAAATAAAAAAATAGTCAAACCATAGTTTTTTTTATTAATATATTTAATAATTTTTCATCCAATTGAGAAAATATAGTATGTTTGATTATTGTCTGTTTGAGCATAAAAAGAATAAAACTAATTTTCTTCGTGACACTCATTGTAGACAACCAACATGTCTGTAAAATATATTTATAGTAGATATTTATGCGAATTAAAATGATCATGAAATAATTTGTAAATTTTATACGACAGTATAGTTATGCTGTTCGCGTGCTTGTGAAACCACCCATAATATTTTGTTGTACCACGATTTTTTAGTTATGAAGTCATTCTTGTTTATGATGTGTGCGGCATGGTTTTTATCATAACAGTATAATTAGACATGTCGTCTAAAGTTGGTAATAAAAAAAAAACAGAAGCTTAACTAGCCCATTTTGTGCTATATTTTTGTTGGCGTTTTGACTAGCAATCTCACACCATCTCTAAGCGATATTAATTTGGCTGACATTTTTTTTTGTGTGGTGATATAAATTATGTTGTTACACCTGTGTCCGTGATTTATTAAATTTTATAATTTTATAAACCTTATTGGTTTGAGTCACAATATGTAGTATAGGCTCGCTGGCGGTCTGCAATAGTGCAGCTTAATGTACCAAATTTATCTTTTGTTATATTACTAAGTTATGTTTCCACCAAAAAAGGCAGTTGAATTAGCCAACCTTTTTAACGATTTTAAGTAAACAAATAAGTAACAAAGATTGTTAACCTAAGATTTAAGAGACAAAAGTCTTAAAAGGTAAAACAAATTCTTAATTCTCAGTTTAATGCGAAAATTCATCAATAGGAAGTTTAATTAAATTGTTCGGACTTCGTATTTTTCTTTTCGTGGCCGTTAGTACACTTATTATTCCTCAAAAAATGTATCGTTCTATTACAGGTTAATCGTGATTCCTTAATTGATTCCTTTCAGAATATAGCCCAACAAAACAGATTTTACTATTCTATCGGATTTAGTGCTTCTAAAGTACTTATCATCATTATTGTGAGTTTTACTTAGCCACTTTCAATTTTTTGCCAATACATTCAATTTTTATTCAAAACTGACAAGTGTTCGCCCTTTATGTAATATTTTAGTTGAACACACGAATGCAAATACAAAATATATTATTAAAATTAGCGATGTAATTATTTGCAATACATAATGCATATGGTGTACGTCATCTTAGCGAATTACGCTAATATAAACCAAAATTTATTAATAACTTTAAGATAAAAGAATTTTGAAGAAACCATTAGACGTTAACATTTTACGTTTTATTTACTCACATCACTGCCGTATATCTGTGGCTTGAAGCGTGCAATTTTCCTATTACCCTAAATAAATCGGAATGCAACGTATTCTACCTGGTTTTTGCTAATTATGTCACTTTCGTATTACTCTTAAGCCACACAAAGGCATTTCGTTATTTCAAAATTGTCCTCAAGTTCCTACAGAAGGGTACTATACCGAAATTTACTATCGGTAGAACTAAGATTAATAATCTAAAGGAAAATGTTAAAGATTCCCCAATTGGAATCCAGTTGTATACCTAAGGTGACGAAAACAAAGTTTCCACTAAAGTCTTTTTTCGGTACAAATAATCGCCCAATTTTAAATGTTGAGCGTATTTGTAGTTTCCGTATAGATCTTAATAATTGAAAATATTAAAGTACGTGAACATGTTGTGATGGGTCCCGATACGAGAGTTCAACATCTTTCGCAGCAATTGAGGGTCTCTTAAAGATCGGATAGTATAAAATTTAAAGCTTTTGGACAGTTTGAAAGGTTCCCAAAAAAAAAATTTTTCGAAACAAAAAACATCCTTGCAGACAAAACACATTTCCACCTCAGTGGTATTATTAATAAGTAAAAGCATCGCATTTGGCGCAGTGAAAGTCTAAGAATACGCTGAGTGGTCACTGCTATCAAAACTTGTTAAGACGGATTTTGAACGGGATATCACAACAGGCGTGTCATTTAACAAGCATCGTGTAATAAGCCTGCAACGATTCCAGTACTGATTGGAACCATTTAACAACAGTTATGCAATAAATTAATTATAAACAAATAGTTGTTGTAAACCAAATTTTATGTTACAATAAAAATATTTTGGGCTTTTTTCACACTTCTCATGGAGGTAAATCGATTCCCTGAATTTTCCTGGTGTTCCTAAAACGCAGCTTCTCTACAGCGAAACCCAATTTTGAATTAGTATGGGCTAAATATAAAGGAAAATCATAAATATCTGCTCAGGATTTCATATACTTCAATTCAGTATAGTTGTATGGAGGTATATCGACTTTTCAAATTTTTGCTGGTATTCCTATAAAACGTAAGAAGTCCTGGACGTATTGTAATCCTGATAAACTAAAAATTTCGTTGATACAAAACTAAGTTTCTCGTGTAGAACGGATGAAAGCTATACTACAGTTATAGCTTGAGTTGAGATCATGTTTGCATGTAGTTTTTAGACTGTGTTGGTTTAGGAATTGAGTTGGACGTGAGGTTGGGTTGATTTAGCTTGAGTAAGAGGCAGCGGTTAAATTGGGAATATTGAGGGAAGGGTTGAGTTTGAAAAAACCTCAGTTGTTTTGAGTTGAGTTTATGTAAGAATGATGTTTTTCGAGTCGCTTTGATTTGAGTTTTGAGTTGGATGTTGAGTTTAAGGTAAGTTGAGGGTTGATTTGGGTGTTGAGTTAGCGGTTGAGTTAGGTTAAGGGCCACGTGCAGTTTTCGGACTATGTTTGTTTAGGAGTTGAGTATAGGATTGATTTGAGGTGTTGGGAGTTGAAATGGGGTTGAGTTGGGGTTTAGCGAAAGGTTCAGTTTTGGATTTATTAGAGAAAATTTCTGGCTGGTGTTGGAAAATCAGTTGAGGATTTATTTGAGGGTTGAGTCGGGATTAAGTTAGATTAAGTTGAGTTTTTAACCGTATTGATTGAAGGTTCGAGTTGAACGTGAGTTTAGAGTTGCTGAGTTAAGGTTTAATTATGATTAAGTATGATTAAGTTTGAGGTTGGATTGTGGGTTGAGTTGAGGTGAATTCACGTAGAAACACGTTTTCGAAATGGAGTTGATTTTGGGGTTGTGTTGGCAATTAAGTGAGGAGTTAAAATTAGAGGGTTGAGATTTCGGTCGTTGGGGATTAATTTGGTGATTGATCTCGAGTAAGGTTAAGAGTTGATTTAAACGTTGATTTTTGGTTCAATTGGTGATTGGGTTGAGGGTTGGACTATCTGAGAAAAAGGTTGTAGGTTGAGATGTTGATTGAGTTAAGAGGTTCAGTTAGGGATCGATTTGGGAGTTGATTAAATTACCAGGACCAAAGTTCTGATCACCTCACCAGGTTTCAGCCTTTTTTATTTTTGAATTCAGTTAAGCATGTTATGGGGTACACATCGATTTTTGTAGAATTTTCATACCGTCACTTGAGTAAAAACTTATTTTGAGTTAGTCTAGCCCTCATCCGCATTTTCATGTACATTAACTTGAGCTAGCCTAGTTTAATTTTTTCAAAGAACCGAGGCTTTGCGGCTATGGCGTTTAAAGTTACCGAGTTCAAATCTCGGTAGGGGTATGATACGATAAGGTTTTTCTATTTTCTGGAGGATAGATTTTTAACTAATTATGATTATTGAATTTATTTTTATTTTTTCATTTTAATGATTTAGGACGAATAAAGAGAGAACTCAGATGAATATTCTAAAACAAATAGGAAAGGAGCATTTGTTCTTCATAAGGAGCTTCTTATACTTGAGCTACTTTATACTTATACGTAATCCAAGCACTCATTCTTTAAGGACAACTAAATTGGAAAGTAAGATCGCGGGAAGATTTTTCATTAACAAGCCGGTGTTGAATAACATATTGTAGTCTTGAAATGAAAAGTCGTTAATTTAGTCGAACAAAACTGACCTGGGGCAAACGGTATAAATAGTTTGGTTCAGAATTTTTGTGAAGGGAAGATTTAATATTGAAATATTCTAGAAAATTGAGATTTCCATTCTAATTTTAAAATTAAATCTTCATTTTCCATGGTGTTGCCTACCTTTTCTATGGCAACAATAGTTTTGCTGGCAAAAATGGGAAATGGGAATTTGATTTGAAATTATAATAGAATCTCCATTTTCCAGAATATTTCAGAACAAAATCTTTATTTTCCAGAACATAACTTAAAGGGGGTAATTGGACAAAACAGAGGGATTAAATTTAATTTTGCTTTTGCCATTTTTATTTTTTTTTTTTTTCGGTTATTCTTATGCGTTTCTTCGATTAGAAATTTATTCATATATGGTTTGAGGAGTTATATCATCGGAAATATTTATTTTCCGCACCCGTGTAACCTATTTTGAGTTAGTCTACAGGCACATTCTAATGGAAAAATCCTAAAGATTTAAAGCGACTATTAGGCTTCAAAATGCTCTTACAATTTCACGGCATTTTGCTTATCGTGTTATCGCCCTATCACCAAGATATGAAAGTAAATTCTTCGGCTGCAGTGTTTTAGGTTTACGAGTATATATTAATCCATCGTGTCAAATAAAGTGTTACGCTAATCAGCTTCATTTCTTTAGTCCCGCACCCCAATTTTTTAATAATTTTTAACCACGTACTGAGAAAGACAATTGGCATTTCACACTGCAAATTAAACTACAGAAATTTTTGATTTTTCACAATAATCAATAAGGTGTTTATGGGCTGCTTTATTCGATTCATGTTTCTCTCCATCATTACACTGAAATTGTGCCAGAAATCACTGTTGAAATATAATCTTCTTTACCTCTCTTTGATTTTTGCAGACGTTTTCCTGTAGGTACACCTGCATAATAGTATCCTGCATAGTGTATCGACTCCAAAAAATTAAACCTTTCATTGAGCTTTCTCTGTGGTAGTTTGATTTCGTACTGACAAGTTCGTGCAAACAAAAAGTTCGGTCTACTCATCAGGTAGCTACGACCAAACTACAAAAATACAATTATAACTTCATATATTACGTATGAGGCAAGAACGCATTGACTTAGCGAATTATAAAATTTACCAAATCAGAAAATTTAAGGAAAAATCTCATTTCTGTGTGTTTTATGCCCACACAAATAACATTTTGAATATATTTTGTCTATAAAAAGCCGAAAGAATCTTATTGAAAAATATTAATCTAAGGCATAGAGGCCGATATCGACCCAAACCGCGTCTCACTAAGACTTTTCGGAATATAATTCTGACGTATTGATATACATTGTGGTTGGCCCACCCAATGAATTATTTTACACACAATCATCTAATTAACTAAATTCTGAACTAGCGGCGAGAACCGAACTCGAGAAAGCTGCATAGTAAACAACTCTATTACCTACCGATCAAATAGATATCATTCAATTGTTCCTTTGCCCAATTATTGTTCCGTTCAAATTGTGTTTTTTACAATCAATTTGGCAATGGAATATTTTCAATAAAATACTAAAAACAAAACATCGAACCTATAAACCACGTGCATTCTTAGTTAATGGAATATACGCTTACCACTGGACTTGCGTTTAAATTTAAGCTTCGCCTCATTTATTTTGTTTTATAATATGGATTGGCTGTTTCGCCTAAGAAGAGTTCCAATCTTCTAGAATAATCTTAGCTTGAATTTTGAAAAGAGACACTTGTAACAATAATATGAACTCGAATATTTATTTCTGCTTAACCGCCATCTTCTTATCTCATTTTAAGATGTATACAATGGCAATCAAATGTTTTTTACATTTGTTCTAACACAACATTTATTTCTCATCAATATCAGCACAACGCATGAGGTATCTTACTAAATGGCGATAACTTGCAACTTTCCAACATTTTCATTGAAATTTACCGTGTTCATAATTGTAGAATCGTCATAGGATCGAGATTCGGGCTAAGTTCGGAATTCACAAGAAAAAGCTAAAAAAAAACCACGTTTGTGGTAAAGAAATTTCAGGAAAATTATTTTTGGTGATAAACTAATTTAGCAAAGGCCGAATTAGTTCACTAGAGCGAAGAACTTTCAAAATTTAATATCGCACTGTCTTCAAATACGACCACCAATATTAACAAGCATAATAGAAAGGAAAATCTTTTTCTGAGCTGGATATTGGATACCCAACCATATTTTAATGAAAAACGAACCTTTTATGAACAAACGAATAAGTACTTATCACACGCCAAGACAATTTTTGACCCAATTATTTTTTTGTTTCCGTCCTACAATTTCCTTTTAAAATTTAATTAACCCCAAAAACAATTTTATACTGTAATCTAATTAAATTTAAAAATTGAGTTTCCGTAGAATTTTTTTTTTTTAGAAAGTCCCATCAAAATGGATTTCAACAGCATTACATTCCAGGAAATGGGGCGTTAAATTAATGGACTCGATTTACCAATGTAATAAACTGCTTTAAGAATACCATTGTTTACTGCTGTTAGTAAGTGGATGAATCACTAAAATTAAAATCTATGGAAATTAATAAATATAAATGTAAATTTTTTTTTTTTTTAAATTGTCTTAGGAATATAAAAAATTAAAACGGCTTGTCCCGTACAAATACATTCTGTAGCTATACTAACTACCTACAAAGTCGTTAAACAATTTATATTTATTATCTTTTCATAATAATTTATTTACTTTGTTAATTTGGGTTGCGGATGGGTTGCGGAACACGTTGTACAACAATTTTTGCCATTCCCTTCGAAGAAAATTTTGTTAAAAGTCCCTACGGAATATTCAGGTTTTCATATTTGGGACCGTTTTGTTGTTATTGCTGTTGTCATTTTCTGATAAATAATATTTATAGCTCGATAATTTTTATGAAAAATTATTTTGCCATTTATAATTTATAAATTTTGTTTGTTTGTTTGTTTGTTTGGTGGTAGCATGAATTTTTTTATTGCATTTCGTGGAGTTTTATTTTTGTATTTTTGTTATGGGCTTTCAATTTTACCTTGGGAATACAAATTATTATAACAGTTTTTTGGAAATATGATTTATTAATCAAATTATGGAAATTGCTACAAAATGTGACAACAATTTCAAAACAATATTAAGTATGGGTATTCTAATACTAATAAAAATTCTCAAAATTTGTATTCAACTAATGTTATACATAAGTGTAAGAACCAAAGAACATCCAAATGAAAAATTTAGTAGTTTACCAAATGCAGTCCATTTAATATGTATTAATATTGCACCTGTATTGCTTACAACTAAAACTAAAAAATTAGTAGTCAGGAAGTAAACGAATTAGGGGGTTGTGTTCCATGTACTATCAGAACGTCATTATTATGCGGCATGCGACGATTCCCAAGTTGAAGTAGTCATTATCTGGAATTTTGACTGAACATTTAATTGCATTCTTCCAAACTAAATTAAGTCAGATGGTGAATATTTATTCGTTGATGTAATGTTCGGTTATAATTTAAAACCAATTAGCAATGGACAATGGATATTAACCATAAAACTTTGAATATTTTATTTGACACTACTGACTGTTTGCCGAAATCAGAGCATTTGGAACAAATCCAATACAACTTTAAGAAGACAAATGCACTGGTCTCCATTTTTATTTATAACCAATGAATTGTGATGAGATTTTAAATGTAAAGGATGTGAATGAAAATGTCCACAAATTTTATGAGATCTTATTGCAAGGCATTGAATTCCATGTGCCTGTTTCCAACTTATCACCAAATATTCACCTCCATTGTTCGATGACCGGCTTTTAAATTTAAAAATCGAAAATGCAAGGAATCTACTAAAATAATGAAATCATGTTTGGAAACAGACAATCTGTCCCATTTACAACCCAGCGAGGATGTTTATGTCAATTTCAAATTTAAGTAAAAGTCTTATTTGGCTCACATCCAAAAAACATTAGAACAAATCCAAAACAGTTCTGGAAATACTTTAAGTCTAAACGTGAAATCGAGGGGTACTCTGCCGATATGACCTTTACCAATATCAGCACCTCAAATGCCAAAGAGATAGCGTACATGTTTGCTGCAATCTGTCTATCTACCAAACGTCAATACTGATTACATTGATGGAATAAGCAATAGCAATAGCTGTCACACCAACCTGGTTGAATTCTAAATGTCACCATAAAGTACTCCAAAGTCTATTCTTAATAAAAATCCAGCGGTATCAAAGGGACATCTGGTGTTCCTCAAGTATCAATTATGGATCTCTGGATTTTTTGCATTCATTGATTGGATAACCAAGATCATAAAAAACTCAAATGTTCTCATATTTTTTAAGCTGGCAAAATGCAAGGTGACCTCGATATAGGCTTAATGGGTGGTGCAATAAAAACTCATTTCATCGTAAAAAGAATTCGATAATTAGTACATACAACACTAATGAGAATTTAGTTCAAAAAGTACAAGATGTTACTGATTCAGGAATCACCTTCAACGAAAACGTCAGTTTTAACAGGCACATTTATAGCTGGTCTGGAATCTTACTATGATGTGCACATCAAAAGAATTGAAAGCATACAAAAAAGTTTTTGATATTCCTGTTAAAAAAACTGGCTGGAACTATAACACACATTTCTATCAAAATGTGGGGCGCCTACCACCATATTCAATAAGGTGCAAAGCATATAAAATGTGCACCCTTGAAAACAGTCGTCTTCTTCTGGATGCTGCTTTTATCGGAAACTATTATAACAGCTTGTGTATTGGAAAACAACTCTATAAATATTCCTAAAAGACTACATTCAGTAACACAGTTTACAATAATTAGTAAAGAGAAATAAAATGGCCGACGGTGAAGACCCTTGTTACTCAATGGTGTCTAAATTAAATGATTGTTCAAGAAAAAATCGGTATAAGGGATTTGTCTAACGTTAATATTGATGCTAGCTAGAATACGGTCACTATGAATTCAACACTAGAGGAACGTTTTGCTAAGCTAAAAATCTACGAAGTTTTAATTAAACTCAGGCTAAGACATGATATTAAATGGAATACGATTTATTCGATACGATTCGTTTACTTTGTTAAACTGTCTAATGTACATTTAGCAAGCGTTTAAAATATAAGAAAATTATTAGATACCTCCATCGAGGTAATACATGGGTCGAAAGCTATTTTAAGAAATCAAGCCGAACTTGTAGAGATCTGTAGCGCCTCACTAGAACTTTTTAAATTGCCTGGCCTCAAAATCATATGCGAAACATCCACTGGGTATAATCGCCCATTTATTGCAGCATCACTACGTCGAACCATCTTCGACATACTGCACAACATTTCGCATCCTGGCGTCCGTGCAACCCGTAAATTGATTACTGCACGCTACTTTTGGTCAAACATAAACAAAGACGTAGGCAATTGGGCGCCGTATTATTCATCCTGCCAAAGTGACAAAGTCCACCAGCACACTAAATCACCTCACGGACAATTCGAGATTCCGCCTAGTCGATTTGAACATATCTACTTAGACATCGTAGAACCTCTTCCGCTATCTAATGGACATTCATACTTACTCACCTGTGTCGACCGCTTCACTCGCTGGCTCGAAGCATACTGCATGACCAATATGTCAGCTGCAACCATTGCCACAACATTTGTCAACAATTACGTATCACGATTTGGCGTGCCCCTTCACATCACAACTGATCAAGCAACGCAATTCGAGTTGAAACATTTCTAAGAGTTAACGAAACTCCTCGGTTCACATCGAATACGGACAACGGCTTACCATCCGCAAGCCAATGGCATGGTCGAACGCTTCCATCGGCAACTCAAAGCTGCACTAATGGCCAGAAGCAATACAATTAATTAGAGTTTGGAAGTACCCATTGTTCTATTTGGAATCCGAGAAGATCTGAAGTGCTCACCAGCTAAATGATTTATGGATCAAGCTAACCTGTGAGTTCTTCATCGATAATCCTCTTGCACCACTCCCAACCGTCGACACAGTCATCGACCAACTGCGACAAACCATGCAGAACCTTGTACCCAAATCACCTCGTCAAACCAATCAAGATGATATTTTTGTTCCAAAATCGCTCGATAACTGTGATTTTGTCTCCATTAGAACAGACAAAGTTCGCACGGGATTCACTCCTCCCTATGAAGTTCCGTATAAAGTTATACGTCGACTTAGAAAACATTTCATTGTATCGATTAATGGAAAAAAAATTCAACATTTCAATCAATCGACACAAACCAGCTTAAGGAATCCTTAGTTCGGCTGATCAAATATCAACCCATCGACCACACAAAGTCATCTGTATTGCCGTTACACAAATAGTGTTTCCCTAGGGAGGGAAAGATCACTTGCCGGGGAGTCCTGTAGCGCCTCACTCATATGTTTGTTAATAAATTTGAATTATTAAATCATATTGGGCTGTGTTTATAATTTTGACAAATTCGTGCCGCGTCCTGTTAAACAATCGACATATATATATATATATATATATATATATATATATATATATATATATATATATATATATATATATATATATATATATATATAAATATATATATATATATATATATATATATATATATATATATATATATATATATATATATATATATATATATATATATAGAGAGAGAGAGAGAGAGAGAGAGAGAGAGAGAGAGAGAGAGAGAGAGAGAGTATGGTATCCCACGAGGTCCACCCGAGATCCTCATATACTTTCAAAAATAAAGACGACGAACCCCCTAGTTTATGGGCAGAATGGAATGCAAATAATGAATATCTGACAATACAAGAGTTCTCCAATTTGTTTATAAAAAAGAAAAGACGCAACTGGTCGGGGCACACAATATATGATTGCAAAATGCGAGGCACATGTCGTCAATATTCTCACAAATAACATTCTTTTACGCAAGTATATACACATAATACATCATACTATCACTATCGACACTTCAAATGGTAACCCCAAGGGGGATATAGTCTCAGCGATCCAGTTGTAGTACGAAATCCCAGTTTCCAAAATCCGGGTTTTCATAATCACGGTTTTCAAAATCCTGGTTTTGAAAAAATTTTTAAAAATTTTGGTGAAGGAAAATTTTAATTTTGAAACGGGATTATAAAAAGCGAGATTTTCACCAATCAAAATTTTAAAAATCGGGATTTCGTTACACACCTCAGCGATCCAAGCACGTTTCGATGAAACGCGTGCTATTAGCAGTGAAATTTTATTCACATAGTACAATCCATATTGCAATAGTACATTTATTTGCTTTAATGGATACTACTTCCCAAGCTTCATTCATAACCAAATCACTCGCTCTCAAATTAAGCACATTTAACTACAGGAATTGGTAAAACAAATTTTCATGGAAGTGTAATATTACGATTTGACCTTTTTGAATGCAATCATTATTCTGAAAATTACATGGTTATTATCTATCTGCCCTTGAACTGACATCAGCCGCATGAAGAAGTCATCCAATATTAGTTTGGCAGACCCAGATTTCTCAAAGCCTGGATCAATTGAAATATTACTTGGTACAGACATTGTCTCCGGATTGCTTCAGAGCAACAGATTTTATAATATTTAGATTTGTTTTATAATTTACCTATGTAGATAAGAGAAATAGTAAAGGGCTCAACGTTGAACCCAGTGGAACTACAAAGGTAGGGATGATCTCATAGGAACCAACTCCATTAATTTCCACATATTGAACTGGTTCTGTAAGGTACGGTTAAAACCATTGACAATTAGTATCATTGATCTCATAATTGATCATCTCATCTAAGAGGATAAAATGATAACTTCGTTGAATGCTTAAGAAAAATCCGTATATATATAATAATATAGACTTCTAAACCAGAATTTAAAGCATCAATAACAAACTCAGTGAAACAGAGTAAATTCGGCAGAGTTGAACATACCTTGAAGAACCCATGCTGATTTTTAGATATTATATCTCCAGTGTAGGCAAATAATTTTCTATGCATAATCTTCTCAAAAACTTTGGCACAAGAATTTAATATAGATGTAGGCCTATAGTTTATGACATCAGTATTATCGCCTTTTTTAAAATTGGGACTACTTGAACTGAAGATATTAAGTACGGTGGTTTTATTTTGTCTTCAAATAACCAACACGCACGAAACTTATTAAATCAGCCAGGCTCTAATCATATCAAAATAATTTCAGAAAATCCAGAACCGGTAAAGTTATTGGGAATAGCTTGGAATGCCTGCACCGACTATTTCTTAAATCTCGATAAGCATTAAAATATTGTTCCAGAGCTTATGGTTAAAACAAATTGGTTGGGATGAATAATTAATTGCCTGCTGGAACGAGAACTTCCTCGACTAAGCTGCTATACAACCTACACTAAGCACCTGAACTAAATATTTCCCGTTATATCGCTGATCTATCAGTATCATAACCCAACAATTTTGTAACGTAAGTAAGTGTGCATACGCAGTGGCAATAAACACACGATTCCAAAGCAACGAAGGGTTCGTCATGCTTCAAATATGTGGCAAACTTGAGGTGGCGCCTCTAAAACATGTTAAACATACCAAGACTTGACCTGGTGGGTGCAATATATCTGAGTCTGGATACCAAAATTGTCCAGTAAACCAAGCCGTTCGACAACTTTCGTCGCAACCGGTACCTTGTAAATCATCGGTAAGTACAAGCCAGTTCTTTGGCGATACGTGCGGGAGAAATATTATTTAATCAACCTTGGTGGAGTGAAGTAGCATGGCTAGCAAAGAAAGATGAATATTGGCCAAATCAACCGCAGACATCAAACAAAACCGAAGAAATACAAAATTCAACTTCACTCTACGATTTCCATAGAATCTAACGTGTACCAACAACAAGATGTTATGCTGATCTTAAGCCAAAAATACTCCCGTTACTTTAAACTAAAGAAAGTCACGTTATGCAGTCCTAGACTTGTCAACAATTCACGATCCAAGCAAAAACAGAAGAAGCGACTAATTGGAGCACTACCACCGACACAACTTGAGGTGCTTGATCGTCAAATAGTTATATATGAGCGAAGCATTGTCTTTGCTGAATTGTATCGTTGCAAGCAAAACGATAATAGCCGCAAAAAAAAAGAAGAAGCCAATTTAGAGAGAGTATAGAAAAATCGACATTGCCATTTCATAAATATATCCCATTATCACACCTCCAGTATAATCATCCAGGCCCAACACTTTTAACGAGTCAAATTCGGAAAAATGTTTGTATAATCAGGGACAAAAAAGTTGCTTCGTCTAGAAGCCGCTTTGCTGTTTAGAATTTTCATGACATCAATAAATGGGTTGCCTTCCTGTAGTTGAAAATAACTGTAAGTCTGTGAAGTTGGCCCGTAAACCAGCCGAAAATAATTTGGTTCATTTTTCAACTAAAGTGTAGCTATCCAAAAATGGTGTAGATGTTGAAAAAGATATAGCACGATCCCGAAAACAAATTTAGTTTATAAAACGGATGTAAATTCAAATTTAAAATTATGTTTTATAAACCAAAATAAAAATGAAACTTGAATATAAAATTTTAAATTACCAGAACAATTTATTTTTGATTTTTATCTTATTTTTCTTGCAATTAGTGTAGCGTATTATGGTAGCGCTTTAAATTCTATACTGCCATTACGTGAGAAAATCTCACGAACTAAGGCTATTAGGGTTTTGAGATAGGCATACTAACAGCTTACTCCTGACAAATATTAGTCGAAATCGTTCAATGGCAACTTGCCGAAACTCGAAAATAGGCTGAACATACGCTAAGTTTTTAACCTTTCATTCGGGCAGTAGTTATAGCGACTTGCAGATTAGAATAATATTAGAACTTATTCTTCTTCCACAATACTTTTCATATATGAGATATCATTTCAGATTTAACATTTTTTTTTTTAAGAAAACATTTTGATATTTTATTGATTATTAAATCAATTAATCCCTGTTCACAAATTAAATTCGTAACATGACTTTAATAATTTAACCCCAGTTATTGTTTGTATAAAAACAGTGACGCTTAATCAAAAATTCATGAAACGTATAACTGACATTACACAAATCATATGGTTACGTTTATTTCACGTTTAACTATATACAAAAAAATATTTGTTGTTGGTTTAGTTTGTATTTATACGGATAAGATTAACAATTTATCAGCGTTTGGGCCATATATTTTGTTATTTAATTTAATTTTTATTATTTTAGAATACATATTTGAACATTTTATTGTATACAATCAATTTAATAAATTTATCGTATAATTGCAAGAGGCGATATACACCTTTTGTTGTGCATGTAGTGCCATAGTGGAGACAATTTTCTTTTGACCAATATGATGACAACTTTACGGATCATAAAAAGAACGAAAACTTATCCTGTATATTGTTTTATTCCCCCCTAAAGACGACATAACAGTCAAAATTTTATTCCTACCGATATGCGACATGGACGAATTCAAATTTTTGTCTTTGTTCTCGGACGTATACTACAAAAAAAATGTTCTTTGTTAACGATTTTTATATGCGGTGGGTATGGCATGGGGACATACATACATAACAATGTCCGAACAACAATGAGGAAAATGAAGAAAATCAAGAAAACAACAAAACAAAAATAAATAATTACGAAGAAAAACCGTCCTGGAGAAATATGATAATTTTATTTGTATTTTTGATTGAATATTTAATAATATTGATTTTTGATTTCATTTTATGATTACGTTTATGTTATTTTTATGTTTTGTTGGCTATTTTTATCTACTTACGTATATTTTTTTTTTAAACAATATTTATTTGAGTAATTTTCTATTTTCGTTTGCTTTGTTTAGGACATTTTGAGAATATCAAATCAAGAACGGACCAAGTTTTTTTGTTTTTTGTTCAACTTCTTTCCGAGTACCATAATTAAGTCTGGAAATTTTTTATCGTATTGTCGTAATATATTTTGGTGAAAATCTAAGGAAATCAATATTCTTGTCATTTGGTTTGATTTATTAATTTATGTTTAAAATCATTTGGAGATATCGCATTTTAATATTATTCGAAGTAAAATAATTTTCCATTGTACCTCAAAATAAAAGCAATATTGTTTTTCCAATCAAATATGTGTATCACCTTTTCTTCTGCAACCAGTCGTGAATTGCCCAAAAATTTTATTTCAAAAATTTAAATGTCGTGACGATAATTTAGTGAATCAACAGAATTCATTTTAGATTTCACAAGCTTAGCTCTCCTTCATCAAATTACTAGCTTATTGAAGGAAAATTTAGGCTGAACTCTTCAATGGTGTTTTTTGCCATCTATGATCAAGAATCTAGACTTTATTATTTTCGGCGATTTCGACTTGCCAAGCTTAAGTTAGATACAGGACAAATAAAGGTGCCTCACAGACCAACAATACACCGAATAGCCCTGACGTTCATTTCAATTTAATCTGGCTGGCTCTTTCAATGTTTTCCACACCCCAGTTTCAACTGAATTTTCTTATGAGAATGAGAATTATTCTAACTTTTTTAAGCACTGTACTGTTTGGTATTATTCATGCACCGATCACATTTCAATAAATAAGTTTCTAGCTAACGTAGACTCGATGAAAACATTGTCGAACACGGATATCAATGCTTCAGTAGATCTATCAGTTTACTGTTCTGTTGAATGTAGCAATTGATTAATTTGTTACCAAATTTAAAATTAAGAAGTCTTATATCCGCAAAGATCCGTAGTTACAAAACTCAAACAATTTGACGCATAATGATGGGATAATATAGTCGGTAGTTTTAGGAATCTCTTTTCTGACATATAATAGATGAGTGCCCTACGTTATTAAAAGGCATGCCAGGCTACCAACTTTTGGCCTAAGATATCTTAAGAAGCCACTGCCTGTCGGTAGAAATGATCCTCAGTGCACTGCTAATCCATAGAGTGGCTTTTCTCTAAACATTTATCAACAGCTTTTGGTTGGCAGTTTTGTTCAGAGTAAGCCACTAGACTGTTACCCCCCACTATGCGTTAGAGCCAGTGTACGAGGTCAGACTGCAGCTCCATTCACTCGCAAAGGCAAGAGTTTAGCACTATAGTAACTTTCTTTGCTCTTTCGAAAATATTAGGCTTCCAATTTAATTTGCGGTTCAAACGAAACCCAGATATTTCGCTTTATTTACAAAGGACAAGCTGATACCATTTAAACTGTGGGAAACTATATCAGGAGGTTTATGTTTTATAGAGAAGAGCGACAATTCTGTTTAGTGTTAGTTTGTATTCAGCCAACCGCCATAAGCCCATGTGGAAAGAATGCACTGGGCATTTTACATGAGTTCACTAAACGTACTGAGATATTTACCACAGGTGCCAATAGCAACCTATGCAACCACCTTGAAGTTCCCTACAAGAAAAAATCTAGAGATGTTGGACATCATATTCCGATATCGAGGTCAATTTACAGTAACAGCAATCCCAGCTTCGTTTTCCACAAAATACGGTCCGACTGCGCTATCAGCCCAAAAATCACACCACACAATCTGAGGATGCATCTGTTTTTCCAGTATTTCTCGTAGATTTTCTTCGTCGTGGTTTCGACAATTTTGTTTGTTTACAAATCCACCCATTTCAAAATTTGCTTCATCGCTAATATGGCTTTGTTGAAAAGCGAATTGAAGACGTAATCCACTTCCATATTCCGTACGAAATTTTCTTACAACTTCTACGTGACTTTCACCAAATTTAAAATAATGTTAACCAATAAACACGCCTTGTTCGTTTTGGAACGCTTTTCATTTGAAAGGAAGTTAAGCTAATAGGTCTAGGATCTTTGGTACTGCAGCGTGACCGTTGACTCGCCATAGATATGAAAGTAACCTTCACTTCAGTCCATTTGTTGGGAATGTGACAAAGTTCTAGGCTAATTTTGAAGATTTCTTCTTGGATAAATCAATAGTATGTTGATATCCACAGGAACCTGGCGACTTATATTGTTTAAAATTATTTGTCGCCTACGTAATTTACATTCTACTAATAATTTTGCCTAAGAGGCTACTTGCTCTATTTCTTTCACGTATCAGGCACAAATTCGCAACAACCCGAAAAGTGAGTCTCCAACGGAACTTTCCATGATTCCGCGTCCATACCATCTGGTCGTTGAAGATAACTTAAGATCGAAAGGCCAGTAGGTAGTACTATGCCTAACCATAACATCTCTGGATTTTATCGCAGTATAGTCTCCAAGATCTGTTCTTGGCACTTCTTCTTGTTAATTCGAATTTATATATTTTGAGGGCATCCTTAAAAGTGTTACAGTCTACAGCAGCCCTTGTTTTTCTTGCTTTTTTATTCTATTTTTGGAAATCTTGAGTCCAAGTCCTGGACTCCAACGTCCTAAGATTCTTGGATCAAAACAAAATCTGTCCCTTCTTCTACAATTTTGAGCAGGTAAGCAACGAGTTCAACATTAAGATTACTTCACCTCCACCACGCGGTACTATAAGTCCATTGACAATGACATTCTCAGTGTCATGGCGCGTAGATGACTTCCGAGCACTGCAGAACTACTCCCATTCCACTTTGGTGCCTACGGCTTCGCAGAATCTTTCACGTAGACCTTCGGTATGACTGCACTGAACCCATAGTTAATTGTACCATTGTCTTTGCCAGTAAACTCAATGACTTTATTATTAATAATGAACCTGGCAATTTTTCAGTTGGAAGTTTCTAAATCCGAATTGCCGATTCACAGCATTCCCAAAATTACCTCAGAGTGGTATGATTTGACGAAGCCCACACTCGAGCTCCCGCCTTCAGAGGATCTTTTCTCTAGAAATATTGTTCTCTAGAAATATTAGCTAAAAGCTCTTCTGCCTTCTTATAAAGAGACCTCTCATTCGCACAGGCAATCAGCTTGAATTGATTCCTGTGCCAGACCCTATCTCGGCAAGTCGGAGTAGTTCGGGGGTCTTCTATCAGGATTCTTAGGTAGTAAGTAGCTAAAGCACCTTCCACCTTTATCTAATTTGTGGACGTGATACTACCATCGTCCTTCCTGAGCTCTATTCCTTTTCACCTGAGAGCCTGCAGATGAGCTTTCCGACTTTGGTTCGATAGTCTTTTTTCCCATGCAAAGGCCACTTGCAACTTACCCATCATCGTGAAACTGGCACATTAATTAGCCCCTTGTATGCCCATTTTTAAACTGCACAGCCCCAATCTGAGAGATTTTTAGTTTTGATTCAATAAAAATGATAAAAACTGGGTAAATGTCATGGACTTCTGATAAAAAGGCCATATTTTGGAAACTGGCGACATAGTATATGACATGATACATTAATTAGCCCCTTACATACTTATTTGCAAATTATACAGACAGCGCCAATCTGAGAGATTTTTAGTTATGGCACAGCAGCAAAAAACTGATTAAAACTGAACTTCTAAGATAAAGGCCATATTTCGTTATTTGCAACATACCGATCTTCGTGAATCTAGCACATTAATTAGCCCCTAGTATGAAAAACCTTATACTCGTAGTTGCAATCCTAAAGTTTCTTCAAACCAGACAAAAAATTAAAGTAAAATACGAACGTAACCAGGTTCTAAGCCCGTGGTTTTATTTCGGCAGCTTGCCACTGGGCGCGTTTATAAATTTCCATTACGAATTAGCGGTTAACACGAGTGTCTCAACATCTAATAACCTCAATCTGAGAGATTTTTATTTTCGTCAAACCAAACAAACAATTGAAGCTAAATAATATTGCGATTTATATTCAATACTGGTAATTATGAATTTTACGTTTTACACCAATTTATATTGTTACGTCTTTGTCTTGTTAATTAAGGATCGTATCACTGGATTGTGAATTATATAAAATCAATTTAATTTATCACCAACACATTTAGTTAACACAATAATTATTACAACACAGTTTATTAATAAAAATTCACAAAATCACTTTATATAAATTATTCTCAAATTTTACTGTACACTTACAATTTTTATTTCACACAAAAAATTCTTACAAGTTTACACTATCGCGTTCCAAATACGAATAATCCAATTCGATTTCGTTCCCCTTTTTATATAAACAAACCAAACTTTTAGAAAGCTCATGACTTTTCCAGTTAGAATAGTATAAAAATATTTAGAACAATTTTATCATGGAAAATTTCATTTTAGTACAGTAAAACATTGAGCTAGTATTTAACTTATTCTATTACACCCTAGGTGTCACCGTCACAATATTTTGTAAGTAACTAAAATATTGTAACGGTGACACCTAGTGTGTAATAGAATAAGTTAAATTATTAGCTCAATATATAACTGTTCGAAAATGGAATTTTCTATGATAAAATTGTTCTAAATGTTTCTACACTATTTAAACTGGAAAAGTCATGAGCTTTCTAGAAGTTTGGTTTCTGTATATAAAAAGGCGAACGAAGTCGAATTGGATTAGTAATATTTGGAAAGCGACAGTGTGAAGATTAAAAAGGAATTAAAAAATGATTTAAAAAGTGTTTTTTTGCGAAATAAAAAGTAAAAGTGATCAGTAAAATTGTGCGAATAATTTATATAAAGTGATTTTGTGAATTATAATTAATAAATTGTGTTGTAATAATTTTTGTGTGAAATAAATAAATTCGTTGCTGATAAATTGAATTGATTTTGTTTTATTCACAATCCATGATACGAACCTTGATTGACAAGGCAGAAACGTAACAATATTTTACATTCGATTTTTTTTGTTTTGCATTGATTAACATCTCGCAAGTGTTTCAACAATTGGTTGTGAAAATCACCTAGAATCTTATTCCACTCGGTTTTCCTGGCACTCTGCACAAATTTTTGGTCTTGTTAGATCGTGAATTTCTTCCACCTTAATTTAAGTATCTTATGTTTGTGAGCATCATTGTGCTGAACAGCAAATTGAGAGCCGACTAATTTATCTTCAACTAGGAATTTTACCTTATTTAATAAACTGAAATTAAACATTGGAATTGAATAGTTATAGGTTGTACATCCGCATAACCTTTTATTTCTTGCGCAAGAAAAACTAACCAGTTGATTTTTCGGCATTTTTTATGGACAAATATATTAATTGTTCATGGCAATCCCAATATTTTCGATTTGGTAAATCAGAAAAATACAGAGGCCAATCGCTCATAACATATCTACTGAAAAAATGTAGAAATATCTTCCCCCTCCCCGTAATTTTGGCTGAAAGCCCAAAGAGTTATACCAATGTATTACTCTGCAAAATGAGAACCCTCCATGAGTTCTTAATGTTGGTAGTTTGGTTTCGTTCTAAAAAGTTGATCTACTCATCAGGCAGCTACGACCAAACTACAAAAATTCCACTCTAGCCACATTACATTAAGTATCTAGCCGGAACGTACTGACATAGCGGATTATTATTCACTACATCAAATATCAAAAACCCATGGAGAAACCTCATTTGTGTGTGTATTATGCCCACACGAATATTTTTTTAATATAGCTATTTGTCTATGAAAATGCCGAAAAATCAACTGATTACAGACAGACAAATTCAAATTCTTAAAAAAAAGAAAAACTAACGGAAACAGTATCCACAATAATTGATACTCGATGTTTATATAATGATAAAAAATATCTTCCATATTATTAAATTAAGACAAAAACGCATTAATTTGGGCATAACACAGTTCTCTAGATTTCAAGGGGTTTTGCTTATTATCCCATTCACGTTTGGTTTTCTGACGGTAAATAATAATCCGTTTGTTTAGAAACCTTATTAATTGCAACTGTTTAACGCCAAGATTTAATTTCAGTGTATTGAAAGAGGTAATATTTCTAGTTTATGATAAATTAGTTGGTCCACAATTTGCTGTTCTGTGCAATAATTCTCCCGTAGATTAAAAGTGCCATTTTCATGAAATTATTGAAATATCTTGAATATAATTTATGGTCTCGGCCATGGCAAGGGTTCGGGTTAAACTTGCGGAGGTTTAAATTAAAGTGTAACATATTCACAATCTAGCAATACCAAAAGTTTGTAGCAGAGTGCTAAGAAAACCGACTGGAATAAGATTCTAGGTAATTTTATCAACAAATTTTTGAACCACTTGCGAGATGTTACCAAGACGCAACAAAAACTAGCCAACTACATACAAAACATAAGTGAATAAATTAAAATTTAGTTAACAAAAAATAATTTTAAATTTAATTGATCTACCGTATTACACAAAAAATTTTGGGTGCACAAATAATTTTGTTAAAAACTAAATTAACTGTAATTTTGCCTAGAATTAAAATTTAAAATATTTGGTGATTGGAATATAAATACGTATCTATTCCTATAAAAAACAACCAATATTTATATTATTAGGATTGTTCCAAAAATACCAAAATTAGAAGGTGGCTCTAATTCAATTGCCAGGTACTGAAATACATCGTTGGCGTTTGTTAAGAAGAGACAATCGTTATTGTACTGAAAAACCCCCCTGTACCCTACTGCTGTTCCATAGAGACATCACCATTGCAAATGATAGCACACACGAGAAAGGAAGCAAAATGCATTTTGTTACAATCGGCGTCCAGCCATAACCTTTTAATCTAAGTGTAGTTTTGTGAAAATAATGAACTTATACGGATAATGAACTGTGATATGAAACAATTTGTTATATAAATGTGTTGTGAAGTAAATATTTTACCGTTATATTGGAAAAAACTTGATTATCTGGTGATTTCAATATTTTATGATGTATAATTTACAAGAACTGTGAATAATAATGGCATTTTTGAACTGCATCATTTTACCAAAATGGTAGATTAGAAATCGATTTTGAATTAAAGTTAAAACACGATGGATTTGACCGAAATTAGAGGGAAATCTAAAGATAACAAAATTAGCTTCAATTCTGAATTGGACGTAATGATTGTTAATGAAATCTTAAATAGAATTTTAAAACAAAATTTTTAATTTAATTAAGAAATGAAAAAATTCATAATTCAGAAGAAAATTTAAAAATTGACTTAGAATTACAAACTGGATTTGAACAATATCTTGTGTTTAATACAGACGAATCAAAAGGTAATCGTACTTTTCAGCAGAAGTTTAGTTATAAATAGAGTTTGAATTCCAATCATTGAATAAAAATTCCAACTAATATTGAGTGGATTTAAAAAAAAACTATGATTAAAAATCCATAAATTTTCAGTTTGAAATGAAACAGATACAATTTCAATTGAGTTACAATGGACTACGACGCCAACATTTTGAGTGAAATTTTAAATAGAAAGTAACAAAATGTTTCTGTGTTAAACTACATTTTGCATAGAATTTCAATAGTACAAATTGTTGTACACTGTTACTTGGGTTAAAAATTGATTTGGAAATTTAGATTAGAAGTTGATTAGCACATTCTGCTTGGTTCCGAGCAAAAATTTGATTGTAAATTGGTTGTTTCAAACTAGATTTAAACATAACTTTATTTGCAATTATGTAAGAATTGAGTTGAAATACGAGATTTTATCTCAAACAACCAATAAAATTTCCTTGGAATTTAGTTTCGAAATTTGAATCGAAAATTTTGAGTAAAATTTGAATATGAAATTTAAATTTAAAAAAATGGTTTTGCCATTCCAAACCAAATAAAATCTTTACTATAAATTACATATTGGAATTGAGTTACAACTAGAAATTTGATTTCACAAAATTTTGACAGAAATATAAGTTTACGTTGCACAATACATGTACTGAATTGGTTTTCAATTAGAAAACAAAAAATGTGAACAAATTAGGTGGCGCAAAGAATAGATACATACTGTGAGCGTCAAAAAAAAGTGTACACCTCAATGTTTCATATTTGAATTTAAATTAAAACTTTTGTTACAGTTCAATGTTTAAAATTAAAATAAATATTGAATTGGCACTTCATTTCTTATTGAGTGACAAATAAAACTTAGTCAAAAAGCAACAACAAAAATTGAATAAAAAACATAACAAAAAATATTTCAGTTTTAAAGCGTCAAAAAATAGGTACACCATTAGAAACACACTGTAGATCAGAAAATGTACAGTTTGGTTTGCATTTAGTTTGCTTTGGTAATTTCGATATCCATGTTTCACTAGTATTTATTTTAGTTTTTTGATAAAAACACGTACAAAATTTTTCTTCAAATTGGAAAACTAACATCTCTCGAAATGCGGAAGTACGTGTTAAAATTCAGGCAAGAGGGTAAATCGTTGCGAGAAATTGCTGAAATAATTGAAAGGAGCCATAACACAATAAAAAAAATTATTGATAAACATAAAAAATTCAAGCAACTCGAAGATCGCCCACGTACCGGTACACCAAAGAGACTTTCTTCCTTTGAAATAAGATCAGTTGTGAGGGAAGTGAAGAAAAATTCGACAGCCAGTGCGGTTAAAATATCGAAAAATATTGAAAAAGCCTCGGCAGTCCCTGTAAGTGCAAGCACTATTCGCCGAGCGCTACATGATAGTGGGCTGTACGGTAGAGTACCGCGGAAAAAACTACACATATCAGAAACGAATCGAAAGCGACGCCTTCTCGTTACTAAAAATGATCGAAACAAGGATATCTCTTTCTGGAGAAAAGTCTTATTTTCTGATGAAAGGAAATTAGAGGTTTTGGGATCGAAAAAACCACCAAAAAGTTGAAGAAGCAAAAATCAATAATTTGCGTGAAGGGGCTCGGTAATGGTCTGGGGGTGTATGACGGCGACAGGCGTGGAAAATCTGGTGTTTATTGAAAGTACCAAGAATAAAATAGACTATTTAAATATTTTGAGGGAAAACTTGGCACGGTCATGGGTCTTCCAACACGACAACAACCCGAAGCATACTGCAAAAACAGTAAAATAATGGTTACTCTATCCGACCCCTAAGCAGTTAGACCACCCAGCACAATCCCCAGATCTTAACCCGATAGAACATTTGTGGGAGTATCTCGACAAATAAATTCGAAAAAAGGATCATAAGCATCAAGGATTCCTTAAAATCGATATTGTTGGAGGAATGGCAAAAAATTCCTACCGAAGTAACCACAAAGTTGGTCGAGACAATGTCGACAAGGTTAGAAGCAGTTCTCAAATCAAAAGGGAAGCAGGCGAAGTATTAATATGGTCTTTTTAATTCATTAATTAAATAATGTTGGAAGTGTACACTATTTTTTGACGCTAAAAATATTAAATATTTTTTTTATGTCTTTTATTGAATTTTTATTGTTGTTTTTTTATGAGTTTGGTTTGTAATTTAATAAGGCATGAAGTACCAGTCAAATGTATGCCCTAGGTTTAAACATTGAAGAATAATAGAAGCAATTATTTAATTTCAAATATACTATACATATATCATTGAGGTGTACATTTTTTTTTACGCTCACAGTACATACATATGTCAACAGAAAACCAAAGTATATATTTTGATACCAATTTGAATTGGATCAAAAAATTAGACTGGAAAAGAAAAGAACTTTAGTGGATTCGAATAAAACCTTGGATGCATTCAGAATAAAATTAGATTACAATTCCATCCGGATTTAAATGAAATTTGAGTGACATTTTAATCCGAAAAAAATTAAGATTTTTAGTCAGAAATCTAGTTCCAACCTGTTTTAGAAGTTGAACAAAATGATAAATGGAATGTTGAACATAAATCTAGTCTAAATTAGTCAACTGCATTTGACAAAGAGGAAATTGATTAACCCTAAACCTCCTAACATATTATGTGCATGTAATCAAAAACCAATGCAAAATATAAAGGGATTTTTTACCAAAAAATTAAAATTGTTCACTCTTTTCTCGTAAAGTTAGTGGTTAATCAAGATTAGAAAAAAGGACATGCGTTTGGCTGAAACACACGAAAATTAAAAAGGTTGGAGACTCTCAGGCTCTTGTTAAGAGGTTAATGGTTAAGATAACGAAATTTTAATGAGAGAAAATTACCTTGAATTCTAAACTCGATATAATAAGTTTGAGTGAAATTTTAAGGAGAAATTGTTTTCTTTGTATTGCATTTGACGAACACATTTTGAAAACAATTTTAGCAAAATATGTAATGCACTTTATGCCACTGAGTTTATATTCTAAACACGATTTTAACAAATTTTTTAGTTCAACTAGAAAATCAGGAATCAAACAAAAATCTGAACGCTTTTTGTTTTATAATAGAAGCATTTCAATTTTAAACCGTAATTGAATAAAATCTAAAGTAGTGTAAGTTCTTATTTAAGATTTAGCAATAGAGTTTAAATTACAATTCGATTTACGCAAATACATGAGCATAAATCAGCTTAAAACTTGAATTTGAAACCTGGATTGCCTTTAATAACAGTTTGAATGAATTTTAAAAATTTAGTCAAAGTTATTTGAGCAAAATTTTTGTTTAGAACAGGGTAAAACAAGATTTGAACAAAGTTGCCAATAAAAAATCAATTTCAATCCAATCGAGAGTTTGAGCAAAAATTTGAATGCAATTTAATTAAAAAATATTTAAAAATTGAGTTTGCATTCCAGATTTAATTAACACAAAATTCTGTTTCCATTTAAGCTAGAAATTATATGATATTTGGTTTAAAAATTAAGTAAAAATCCAACCTAGAGTTTTCTAAACTCTAAATATGCTTCATTAGAAGCTTGGGGTAAAACTACAGATTTAGTTGCAAGTGTATTTAAGAAAAATTCGAGTGTTATTCGAAATGCTGAGTTAGAGTAGAATTTAAAACTCTAGTTTGTGTAAATAAATTAAATAAAGTAAATTTGTATCAGAATTTTAGAATTTTGAGCAGAAATCTGAGTAAGTTCCGAAGTATTTGAATTTTAAGCAGTAATTAAGTAAATTGTTGAGTAGAAATTGAATTTCAATAGTAATTTGGGCTTGAGCAAAAACATAACTGTAATGTAGTTTTTAGTTCATAAGTTGAGTTCGTATTTCGTTTGTGTTTTTGAATTCCAAAATTTTGGTTGCAATTAGGCAAAAAGTTTTTGATACTTTGAATACAAATAGGCTGTTCCAAACTTGATTTTACAAAATTGAAGGAGGAATTGAGTAATTATTTTGAGTGAAATTTAAAATACAAAATTTACAGTTCCATTTCAGTGTTCATTTTAAAAGGATACGAGAAATGTAAGCTTGATATTCCAAACTAAATTTTAACTGATATTAGTAAAAATTGCAATACGAAACATGATTTCAATAAAATAACAAACTTATTTAGTATCAGCACGGTGTATAAGAGAATATAAATTCTAAACTGTAATTGTATATAATCTTGATGGCAACTTAAATTAAAAATTGAGTTTGAATTACAATTTCAATTGAGCATAAACTATGAGCGTTATTTTGTTTTCTTAGTTTAAAACTTGCTTTAATAGCGTGAATATTTTAGTCTCAACCGTTACGGTGTCCTTTTGAATTAAGTATCGCTTACCAGTACAAATTTTAATGTGTATGGATGTGGAACCATTTTTGGCTACTTCTCCAATGCTTTGTAATCCCGGAAAATTTGTCCAACTTTATAGCCATAAACTTAATAATTTTTTTTTGTTAATGAGTGAATTGAAATCCTCTTAAGATGAGGTTTAGGTTTGGTTTTCTTTTCAAAATTTGATCGCATATTTTTCATTTCAATCACAACTTTTACCATATGTTTTGCAATTTTAGTTACATATTTTAGGAATATATTTTTGATTTTTTAGAACTTAAAAGTCCTAAACCTAGTGATTATATAACAAAATGTCGTGACGTACCCTCAATTTCATTATCAATTATTATTCGTCTTTTTTATTCATCCACACCAATTTCGTGCATCGTTTTAAAAATCGTATCATTTATGCAATTCGGTAGTCAACCTGTATCGTGCGCGCTTGTAGTCAATTATACGTGATAATACTGTTGTGTTTATTATTTCTAAATACTTATAATAAATTATGTTATGGTGGACATAAATGCTGAAATTCTAATAATAAATTATGATCTGAATATAATAATAAATAAATAATAATATCAGATATAAACTTAATTAAATTATCCAATTTTATGAAGATCAAAATAAATAATTTATACCCAAAAATTGGCGTTTATTTATTATAAATTCTTACGCCATTTTGGCGCCGAAACAAAAATATCGGACGTTAAGTTCTTCAAGACTCAGACCCGATAGATGCTTCACCTTCAATATCATTGTGCTTCCGAATATCCAAAAACTGCAACTATTGACGAAACAGTTGATTCTGTTCACGATATGGTTATGGAAGACAGACGAATGACTAAATCTGAAATTTCTGAAGTAAGGGCACCACAGCTGAATAAGCAATTCATAATTTAACAAATGAAGTTGATATGAGAAAGCTGGTGGGTCAAATCAAAAATGACTTTGAGTCCGACTTTGTCAACAACATTTAGGACTTTATCAAAACGATAAAACTGATTTTAAGATATAATTTGTAACTATGAATGAGACTTGAAAATGGTTAAAATCGGTAAAGAAAGTTATAAAATCACTTATTTGAGACATAAAAGGTTGTAAACTGGTAACCGGTTAACTGATAAACTAGTAACTTCATAAAAATTTATTGGCGAATTATTGGTAATTGAGCATTAATTAACGGTAATTTTTATCTTTTTTCCGTTTTCCAGTAGGTGATGGGTTAACGAACCTGAACAAAAACACGTTCGCATTTGGAGAAGTGGAAAGTAAGAAGTGAGAAATAAAAGTGAGAAGTAAAAGGTGGAACATACAAAGGTGAAAAGTTTGATTCTATGAATTTTATTGTTTTCTGTTAAATGATTATCGCTAAATATAATTATTTAGGGTTGCGCCAATGTAACTCCTTAGTTTGTAAGTTTATATTTTGTTCAAAACGTAATGATTTATTAAATATGATTCAAAAGTTAAGAAATTAGTGGAAAATGAGAGGTGTAAAGTGAGATGTAAAGAGTTAAAAGCTAGTGTTAAGTATAAAGTGTTAAGTATAAAGTGAAACATGGGAAGCAGAAAGAAATGAGGGAATCGAGAAGTGGGAATGTAAAAGTAAGAAATGGATAGCGAGAAGTGGAATGTGAGAAGGGAAATATGAAAAGTGGAAAGTGAAAAGTGACAAATGGAAAGTGAAATGTGATAAGAGGAAAGTCGGAAGTTTAAAATGAGAATTTGAAAGTTAGTAGTTAGTAATTGAGGTATGGAAAATAGAACTGGAAAGTGAGATGTCAAAAGTGAAAAGAGGAAAATGATAAGGAGAAACCGTGAAGTGGAAAATGAGAAATACAAAGTGAGAATTGAAAAGTGAGAAGTGAAAATAAAGCAGTGGAGAGTAGGGTGGTGCAACATTTTTTTTTTCTTTTTTCAGTTTGTGTCCATAGCAATAACTTTGTATAATTTTTTTAGTTGGCTAGCTGTAGCGGAAGAGGCTCAATCGAGTGATTTTTTTGAAATTTTTGTGAAAAATGTTTGATCTTGATTTTTTGTTAAATGTCAGTTTCGTGTGTTAAATTATTCGAATATACATTAATCCTTGTGTTTATACATGTTTACACGGGTAATACATCCTTGATGTCAGATCCTTTATTGTGTTTACTCGTTGTCGTAGAAAGAGGAATAAATTCTTCATCTATATCATCTTTATTTTCATATTTAAAAATTGCTTCTTCTTCGCCACTTGTGGCACTTGTCTGGTGAGCTATTGTTCATTATTGAAAGAATGGATGCTGATGGCGGTTCTCGATTAGTCTAAAGTAACTCTGCTAAACTATCCGCGGAAGCCACATTAGAAGCCTTTGCTTAGGAAAGAACACTGGAAACGCTCTCAGTCCTAGACATCAACTACTCATTCTTGCAATTACCTCCTTATACTTGGGATGACAATGTTAATTACCTTCAAGGCAAAAAAATTGTATAATAAATTTGCCAGTGGTTAACACAACTGCGGAGAGGAGTGTAAAATTATTTAAAGATTACAATACGATACTCACTAAGAATGAAGAAGAAAAAAAATTTATACTTCATGTTGTTAAACAGAACAGATATATCGTTTCTACTGAAACATCCAAAAAAGTACTAGCGAAGTTAGTTTAAGTTGAGAAAAAAAATGTGTAATTGTTTATAACATTTTGTGTGTGTGTTTAGATACTAAATTTGAATAAAAAAACTTACTTTGATAAGTAGTTTACATTTTTTACTTAATATCTTGACGATGATCACCCCCTTGTATATATGTAAGATAGGGGGCTGAAATTTTGAACACTTAATATGAATGGTAGGTTTAACAAAACAAGGGAGTTGCGTAACTTCTCCTTGAAAAAATGAAATTCACCATATAATGATTAAAGCGCGAAGTGAGAAGTAGAAAATAAGAAGTACAAAATGAGAAGTGTAAAGTGATAAAAGGTAACGGGACTGGGAAAGTGAAAAGTGGAAATTTGAAAAGTGAGAAATGAGGAGCGGAGAATGCAACACAAATTTGGGAAGTGAGAAATGAGGAGCGGGGAATGCAACAACAGTAACCGATAAACCAATAAACCATATTTGACCTTCCGTCGTACCACTGGGGTAAAAAGTTACCCCATGGTAATAGGTTACCCCAAACTAAAAAAGAACGCAATTGAAATTGGTTAGTTAAAAAATTATGCAGGAAATGCGAATTCATGAAAGAAAATCATAATTATGTTACTTTTAGGTCACGTTTATCTTTATTTCAAACCATTTGGGATAAAACCAAAATCATTATGGGAATCCTTGTTGTTTGTATCTTTTCGTTTACGTGCGTTTCACCATTCACAGCCTTTCAACATAAACTCGACTTCAAAATTTATGAACTATGCTTGAATATAGATATTATAATTATAACGGTACTTTAACCGTTCAAAATTCATCGACAAATGTGTTTGATAGATCTACATCGTAGTTTGTGTTTGAACCTATAAATGAATTGTTCGTCATTACTGCAAGGAGTGTAACTATTTTATTTTGTGTAAGTATAAACTTTTTGTATAAGTTTAATTTGTGATTTATAGTTTCTGCATACCGTTTATTACTGTTCCCTATAAGTATTTTTATCGACTTGGAGTTACGTGAGTATTACACAATTGTGTTTGAAGTAGTTTTCATTTTAGATGTTTGCCAATTTATTTTTTTTGTTAGATAATAACAAAACGACAGAGCAGTCAAGAAGATATCCGTTTCGTCGGATAATTCACTAATAATTTACAAGAATATAACGAAATCCCTCAGAAACAGGATGATTTAGATGGTGATTTTTCATATTTAGATGATGATGATGAAGATATTCCGGATATTCGTGACCGTATGCGCAACGAAGATTTGCAGGAGGAACAAGAATGTTCATCCAATGATGATGAAAACGAGACTGATGAACAAGAATATTTTATAATTCGCAGAATAAGAATTATTCTCGAAATGGAGCGTCCAGCCACCAAGCATTCATAAAGTTCCAGAATATCAAATAGATCGTGAGACACTGGAGTTGATTGGAATTGCTAAACATTTCGATAAGGAAGAAAAATGTTTTAAAAGTATTTTGCAACCGACGATGATGTGCATTGTCGCGAGTGAGACGAATCGCAAGCCAATATAAACAACCATGAATATGGTATGACGTGGAAACTGACGAGCTCTACGCTCTAATTGGGATTATTTTATATGCCGGAATGAGGAAGAATTGGGATGAGCAACTACTCGAATTGTGGTATAAAGAGAGCCGGCCCTTTCTTAGAGCATCGATATCGTTTCAAAGAATGGAACAAATCCTTCACTTCATGCGTTTCGATAATAATCGAACTAGAACAAAACGATTGCAAATTGACAGTATAGCTGCTTTCAGATATGTTTGGCTACTTTTTTAGCATATAGACCAGGAAACTTAACAGACGATGAATAACTAGTAGCAACAAGAGGGTGATGTAATTTTCGGCAGTACTTCTCTTCCAAAACAGGAAAGTATGGAATCAAGATATTTTGGGTCGTCGATGCGAAAAATTCCTATCCATTGGTTGAGAAGAGCGCAAAAGACTACGCATTCAACCTAGTGAACAGACTAGCTCGTCCTTACGTCAACAAATTACGTACTATAACAATGGACAACTTTTTTACCAGTAGTGCTCTTGCCAACCATTCGAAGTAATAAACTCGATTTACCAGTCGAATTGGCAGCATATAAGGCATTGAAAAAAAACGTAAAAATTGCGCCGCAGTTGATGAGTTATAATGTCGATATTTTAAGACAGCAACCAGATGCTGGAACTAGTTCGTACATTACCAAAAATCGGTCTAGTCGTTGTAACTTCTGCGATCGGGCTGCTGACGTAAAAACAAATATTGGTTGCCACATCTGTACCATGCCCGTATGCAAGCATCATCATAAAATAGTTTGCAATGCCTGCTGTGCCGAAGAAATCCAAGACGTAGAAATTATCGCCAGCTGTGAATATCTTGATAACGACTTTGATTAAATATTGTTCCTTTTTTAAATAATTTACATTTATTATAACATGAAACGTGAATTAAACTATATTTTTAATGTATTTGAATGAATTAAAACAAATTTTTTTAATATCTAATGTTCAGTTTTATTTAAATAAATTAACCAAATATAATTTTTCCCTTGTATTGTATAATAAACTAGTGGGGTAACCGTAAACGGTAAACTTTCATTCGTTCTGCCTTAATTGACATTGACAACATGAATAACCGAACATCTGGACAAGTAATCTTAAAATTCGATCGAGTCTAAAGTGCTGCAAAGTTTTTAAAAAAATTGACCTAATAACAAAAATAAAAATGACACCATCGTATGGACAAATACGTCTCTTAAATAGACCGAATATGTCTGTCAGATTTTCGTGTCTTAGGGCTCTGAAAATAAATCAATGTGGCACACATATGTGTATGTGACGGCTTGCAGCGAACGAGCCAATGTTCGCTTCGTTAAATGTAAGAGGTATCCAGATTCCAGTGGAAATTAAGTTTTAGTGGAAAAAACTTATCAGGATTGCGCATGCGAGTTAACAATTTTTGATGTTTTAAATCAAATTAAATTTAATTAGGCCCGGCAATTCACAATTAGAGAAAAACCAAATAGGTGTGTAAATAACAATCTCTAATGAAACTAAAGTGATGAGCTTCATGTTTCTCTAATATTGAAATAATTTTCGGGCTTAATTAAATTTAATTTGATTGGAAACTTCGTACTAATCTTACAAATAGACAAACAACAGGTGAACAAATTACAACAACACAGGTGAACAAATTACAAGATATCGAGTGATGCTTTAAAGGATTGCTAAAATGGTAAATGTCCGCAAACCATCCTTAATGTCATAAACCACCACCGCTAAATTGATCGAATTACGCTATGACTCTGGCATCATATTCATTATATTTGGCCCCTTATTACTTGCTCGTGTTTTGAAAAACGGACAAATAGCTCGGTGAAAAGCGGTTCACATTAAGCGAGGTCTGTTTTTTAGAATTCTAATTTCTATTAAGAATTTTAAGTTTTGTTACTAACAAGTAAACTAACTCTAACTGTAAATTAGCCTTACAGCAGTAAAATGCTAAATCCGGTCCTTGCGTATAGTGTTAAATAAATTTATAAGGTGTATGATGGGATATTTGAGATGAACAAAATCTAGAAATAAAAAAAAATCTCGAGAAATGAACGTATATTTTTAAGAAATTATGGGGATTGGAAAAATTCGAAACAAGTGGAACCATAGTGAAAATGATTAATTTATATTTTAGGAAAACCCTTACCAACAATACTTAAGTTTTATGTGCAGTTCGATTAATTAATTAGATAATTTTATTAGTCAATTAGGTAATTTAAATTCCAATTTGTAGTGGCAAATAAATCAGAAATTCCAGCATAAACTAACAAATATTTGTAAATTATTTTATTTAGAAGCCGTTTTTGGAGTTCCTGCACGATTACATCATTCGCGCCCTTGACAACCACAGTAATCATAAATATGAGGTTAACGACAAAAGCGAATGATTTTTTATTTTACTACAGAACAAGAACCTAACTCTCACGCTCAGCTTGAAATTGATAAATTATTTTATTTTATATACTGCTAAAATTTTGAGCTTGAGCTCATTTATCAAAAGGCGTCGGCATACCAAAACATAAAGTTATGACAAGACTTGGTCTTTAGGTCCTCTAATTCTTTTTTACTGACATTTTTCATCTATCCGAAAATTTGAATTATCCCTACAGCATTTTAGTCCAAAGATTATTCTTAAGATGTAGTAATTGAATGAAACTAGGTCCTATATTTCGTTTAAAATATTTTTTAATTTTTTTCAGGTATTCTCTTCTTATCCTCACAATTGTATTGATCGACGGAGAAAAATTGTTTCCACTGTAAAGTTACCAGGCAAGAAAATCAAGCGGAAATAATTTAAAAGATATTTCCACTGCACCGGAATTCATAATAAGAATTTGAAGGTGGATTTAAAATTGCCAACCCACCGGAAGTCGTGATAAAACAGGTAAATCTAAAAACTTGATTTTTAAAGACAAATTCATTATTAAATTCATTTAAATTTTTAAATTAATTGTTAGCGTTTCACAGGCGGATCGATTAATAATTTTATTAAAATGAAACATTCTAAAGCAGTGCTAACAATTAAAATAAATAAACGTGATTAACTGTCACACTAATATTTGTTGCAAGAGCAACATTAAAAAGCCTCCTGTGTGACACAATATACCAAATATTGTACTAACTGTTTTTTTTGTGGTTTGATCACCAGTGGTAAAATTTTCAATACACCAATCACTGGATCTAAATGACCAACTTTTTTCTCCTCGACAAATCATGGAAAAAATCTTGTGGCTTTTTGGTTAAATTGGCTTTATGGAATTTTATCAAAATTAAACGATTTGTATTCATTATATTAGTACGCAAGTTGACTTTTCAACAACAATTCGTAGAAACAAAATCCCCTAATATGTGATTATAATAATAATAATAAAACATAGTTTTATGTTGTTTTATTTGCAAAATTGTTTTCTGCTTCATCAATAATTTAGTGAGACTTTCATTTTAGTATATAGTACGATACGAGTATGATTAATACAAATAGAGTTAAAGGCTTACCGTGGTATCATAAGCGAACTATACAAAAAATAATTATTTATTTATAATCATAACTTAGGCTTAACGACTTTAGTGGATTTGCGCTATTTCTTTCTGTTTGCGATACAGTCTTATTTATATAATGTAGAGATATGGATACAATTTTTGCGAACGTAATTTGCTCTATAAAAAAATATTGAAGAACTCAATTCATTTATTTTTTTAATTTGATCAAGTTTTGAGATGTAGAATGTAGAATATCCAAAACATTGTTTAAAACATAAAATAAGAAATGTTATCATGGGAATAAACCACATCTCCTTATAAATTAATGCAAGTAAAAAGTTTTTTTATAATAAACATGCTATAGTTTACCACTCAGTTTCTTAATTATTTCTTTCTAACTCACTTCAACAATTATGCACATCAGTTATAAACTTTATGAATTTATATTCTGAATTTATATACGCATATGGTAAAAGTTTTAGCGCATAATGCACAATATCTTAAAGTTATACAATTTTTTATTACTGTACAATGTACATAAGTACGTATAGCATAAAGTTTTCAACAATACACTTTGAGTGGGTAAACAAATACAGATTTATATACATAGTCTATAAATTTGCATTTAAAATTTGGTAAGGGCAACCGTAATTATTCAAATAAATATTAAAGACAGTTTCATTTAATATTTCTTTGAGATAATTTTGTGCCAAATTATGTCTTGTGTCAATTCTTAATGTTTTGTTAAAGCCTACTTTTAATACTCATTTGAGTATTAGAAACATTTTACTCCTAACATAAATCAGGTTTTGTCACGAAATTCTGGCTTGAAATTTCTCTTATTGTAATGTTTAAGCCTGATACTTAACTGAAACATCTAATTGATCTGATTAGGACAAAATTTGTGACAACATGTTAACCCGATTCTGTTCTTTGTTGAGCTTAATTTTATTACTTGCTATTATTGGATATTATTGAAACATCGTCTTAAATTTGATATTGAGTTGCACAGATGGCAATATTCGTTGACATTTCCCATTCATCGCGCTGTGATTTTTTTTGCTTTTATTTCGAACTTAAATTAATTTTTTGATAGAATTTTATCTCGATTCTGCTCTTGATGGTGCATTATCAGATTTGAAGACAAAATTTTTGCTTCGATTCCACTCTAGAGCCTATCTTTAGTTCGTTACCTTGTTAAGGTTAAGCTTACCTGTAGCTTTTTATTGTTAATGTGTATGATTTTGATTGGTCTTTGAAATGGTTTAAGCTCTATTCTACTCTTGAGGGTCTTAGCCAAACTTTAGTTTTGTTTTGCATCCACCAGATTAATTGGAACATCGTCTAATCTTGGTTTTGATTGGTTGTTTAAGTGATGGTGACCTTGATTTTACCACTAATTTAGAACACGATTTAGCCTAATTTAGCTACTTATTGATTACTTACATATTTAAGACTAATTTTAGTACTCACTTACAAATCGGGGAAGACTTGATTTTGTTATCGTTTAAGTGACTTACTCTATATTGTTCTAGACTTCCGTAGTCTACGGGTTCTATGCTCTATGGTACATTTCAGCCTAATTTTAGTACTTATTACTGATTGGTTTAATTATTTAAATCAGGGGCTGGATATAGATTGGTTGCTGTTGGGCAAGGGCTGTTGGTCTTGATTTTAGAATTCATTTAGAAATTTAGAACAAAATTTGTGACATGTTAACCCGAAGCTTAATTTTGGTATTTACTTTTTACTGATGAAAAAACTTAAAATTGTGACAAGATTTTACTTTTATTCCAATTTTGATAATAAATTTAAAGACTAACTTTAGTACTTAGATGAAACCTTGGATTTGAACACAGATTTAGAACATATTTTACTACAAAATTTTAGCCCTTTCCTAGTTTTAGTGATTCGATTATGCCTAACTTTAATAGTTACTATGATTACTGATGGATTTAAATGAAATATCGGTTAAATGGTTTAAGCTCCAGCCAGACAAATGTGAAAATTCGATTAATGCTGGTGATTTAGGCGATTAATGCCCAAATGCCAATATTTATTGATATTTTCTATTCGTCAGGCTGCGGTTTTGCTGTTATTTCGGACTCAGATTTTTTGATAAAATTTTGCCTCGATTCTACTCATAACGGTGTGTTTAAGCCGAATTTTAGCATTTGTTTTTTAAAGATAAGTTTATTTAAACATAGGCTAAAACTTGAACATGATTCATCATTGTTCATATGGTTTATAAGAGCCTAACTGTTGTTCGTTAGTTGTATCGTTATTCCTAATCGGTTTGATGTTAATTGATCTTTGAAATGGTTTAAGCTTGATTCCACTCTTAACGGTCTTAGCCAAACTTTAGGTTTGTAATTGAAACATCGGTTAGTCTAAGTATTGATTGGTATTTTAAGTGATGGTGGCCTTGATTTTAGCGGTGATTTAGAAGACATTTTGTAAAAACATTTTTATTATATTCTTCTCTCGATGGATTGATGAGCCAAATGTTACTATTTATTGGTTATTGATGGTTTATCTATTAAGACATGATATTAATTGATCCTTCAAATTTTTAGGCTTTGATTTTTTTGTATTCCTGATTTAGAACAGATTTGTGACAAAATTGTTCTCGATTCTAATTTGTTGGTATGTTTAAGCCTAATTTTAGTACTCACTTGAACATTTTTGATTTTGATTCTGACGTTCAATTTTTACTAGCGAAAACTATGGCAAACCAAAAAAAAAAAAACAATTTTTTTAATTAAATTTGTACCGATTTGGTTGGCGGTGAAAGCGAACCTTCAAAGAGGATAGAAGTGTTTGGTCTTTCCTCTTCAAAATTTAATTTAATTTTATTTTTATTTTTTATTTATATGTTGTTATTGTGAAGTGTTATGTATATAGTATACTTTATATGCATACACATGTATATACATTTTAATTTTAATTTTAATTCTAGTTTAATTTAATTTTAGTGAAATAATAATTATAGTGTAAGTGAAATAAAAATCAAAGTTTAATTTTGGAAAATGCAATCCACCGGGACGCATTTATCAGGCAATGTTTTATATTTATAGATATTAATTTATAGATTTCATATCTTATTCTATTTTTACGTTTACTTGAATGTGTTCTTGTGTTTTATTTTATGTACAATCGACACAAATATATTCTTGTAGCAAAACCAACAAAAATGTTTATACGGGCCGTCTCGCTCGCTCTTTGCACGGATCCTGTCAATAAAATATACTATATATTATTGGTTTTTGTAGCTGTAGTTTAGAAATTTGGTTGTCCTGTGCTATCTATTTTTAATATATAATTACTAAAAATTTACTAACTATCGGCTATGCCTAGGTGCCTGTGACTGGGCCGATTCTGTCACTTCTAACTATCCTATCCTATCCTTCGGTTTTGTTATGTGTGACAGGGTGCGCGGTGGGACCCGGCCAGGGTGGACATGATGCGGTCACATTTATGTAGTATCGTGGGTGGTTATGCTCTCCTTGTTGTAATGGTGCTTATGTATCTTCAGTGGGGAAAGCGTTCACCTGTGTTATAAAACTGGTGTGACAGTTTAATGACCACATCACTAGCACGAGATTTCTTGCTTCATAAACTTGGCCGTACATTCAAATCAATCAATTAATCAATCAAGACCTGTTAAAGAAATCAATTTGCACAATAAATCGATAAATAATTATTTTGATTTTATGCAAAAGCTTAAACGAAATAAATTTTTAATTAAAACAAAAAAAAATGGAGGTGTGGCCAACACATGACTTTCTTTTACGAACAGAGAATTTTGAAAAATTTTATTTTTTTTAATAACTTTTATTAAATTTTGTTTTTTTTTTAAATTTTTAATTTTTTTTTTTAATTTTTAATTTTTTATTTTTTTTTGTTTTTAATTTATGGAAACATTTTGTATTACTTAGTTTTTTGTAAACCTTATACTTTTTAAGATATTTCCAAAATAAATTTTCGGGACCAAGGGAGTGGCCACTTCCGGTTAGCCGATTTGGAGTAAAATTCACTGGAACCTCCCAATTTATCAAAAAAGCTTAAATCTGAACTTTCAGTTCGATTGGTTAAACCATCTGGGCTGTAGAGAGGACACAGACAGACTGACAGACTGACAGACTGACAGACTGACAGACTGACAGACTGACAGACTGACAGACTGACAGACTGACAGACTGACAGACTGACAGACTGACAGACTGACAGACTGACAGACTGACAGACTGACAGACTGACAGACTGACAGACTGACAGACTGACAGACTGACAGACTGACAGACTGACATACTGACATACTGACAGAGTGACAGACTGACAGAGTGACAGACTGACAGACTGACAGACTGACAGACTGACAGACTGACAAACTGACAGACTGACAAACTGACAGACTGACAGACTGACAGACTGACAGACTGACAGACTGACAGACTGACAGACTGACAGACTGACAGACTGACAGACTGACAGACTGACAGACTGACAGACTGACAGACTGACAGACTGACAGACTGACAGACTGACAGACTGACACACTGACAGACTGACAGACTGACAGACTGACATACTGACATACTGACATACTGACAGACTGACAGACTGACAGACTGACAGACTGACAGACTGACAGACTGACAGACTGACAGACTGACAGACTGACAGACTGACAGACTGACAGACTGACAGACTGACAGACTGACAGACTGACAGACTGACAGACTGACAAACTGACAGACTGACAGACTGACAGACTGACAGACTGACAGACTGACAGACTGACAGACTGACAGACTGACAGACTGACAGACTGACAGACTGACAGACTGACAGACTGACAGACTGACAGACTGACAGACTGACAGACTGACAGACTGACAGACTGACAGACTGACAGACTGACAGACTGACAGACTGACAGACTGACAGACTGACAGACTGACAGACTGACAGACTGACAGACTGACAGACTGACAGACTGACAGACTGACAGACTGACAGACTGACAGACTGACAGACTGACAGACTGACAGACTGACAGACTGACAGACCGACAGACCGACAGACTGACAGACTGACAGACTGACAGACTGACAGACTGACAGACTGACAGACTGACAGACTGACAGACTGACAGACTGACAGACTGACAGACTGACAGACTGACAGACTGACAGACTGACAGACTGACAGACTGACAGACTGACAGACTGACAGACTGACAGACTGACAGACTGACAGACTGACAGACTGACAGACTGACAGACTGACAGTGTCAGACTGTCAGTCTGTCAGTCTGTCAGTCTGTCAGTATGTCAGTCTGTCAGACTGACAGACTGACAGACTGACAGACTGACAGACTGACAGACTGACAGACTGACAGACTGACAGACTGACAGACTGACAGACTGACAGACTGACAGACTGACAGACTGACAGACTGACAGACTGACAGACTGACAGACTGACAGACTGACAGACTGACAGACTGACAGACTGACAGACTAACAGACTGACAGACTGACAGACTGACAGACTGACAGACTGATAGACTGACAGACTGACAGACTGACAGACTGACAGACTGACAGACTGACAGACTGACAGACTGACAGACTGACAGACTGACAGACTGACAGACTGACAGACTGACAGACTGACAGACTGACAGACTGACAGACTGACAGACTGATAGACTGACAGACTGACAGACTGACAGACTGGCAGACTGACAGACTGACAGACTGGCAGACTGGCAGACTGGCAGACTGACAGACTGACAGACTGACAGACTGACAGACTGACAGACTGACAGACTGACAGACTGACAGACTGACAGACTGACAGACTGACAGACTGACAGACTGACAGACTGACAGACTGACAGACTGACAGACTGACAGACTGACAGACTGACAGACTGACAGACTGACAGACTGACAGACTGACAGACTGACAGACTGACAGACTGACAGACTGACAGACTGACAGACTGACAGACTGACAGACTGACAGACTGACAGACTGACAGACTGACAGACTGACAGAATGACAGACTGACAGACTGACAGTCTGACAGACTGACACACTGACAGACTGACAGACTGACAGACTGACAGACTGACAGACTGACAGACTGACAGACTGACAGACTGACAGACTGACAGACTGACAGACTGACAGACTGACAGACTGACAGACTGATAGACTGACAGACTGACAGACTGACAGACTGACAGACTGACAGACTGACAGACTGACAGACTGACAGACTGACAGACTGCTAGACTGACAGACTGACAGACTGACAGACTGACAGACTGACAGACTGACAGACTGACAGACTGACAGACTGACAGACTGACAGACTGACAGACTGACAGACTGACAGACTGACAGACTGACAGACTGACAGACTAACAGACTGACAGACTGACAGACTGACAGACTGACAGACTGACAGACTGACAGACTGACAGACTGACAGACTGACAGACTGACAGACTGACAGACTGACAGACTGACAGACTGACAGACTGACAGACTGACAGACTGACAGACTGACAGACTGACAGACTGACAGACTGACAGACTGACAGACTGACAGACTGACAGACTGACAGACTGACAGACTGACAGACTGACAGACTCACAGACTGACAGACTGACAGACTGACAGACTGACAGACTGACAGACTGACAGACTGGCAGACTGACAGACTGACAGACTGAAAGACTGACAGACTGACAGACTGACAGACTGACAGACTGACAGACTGACAGACTGACAGACTGACAGACTGACAGACTGACAGACTGACAGACTGACAGACTGACAGACTGACGGACTGACAGACTGACAGACTGACAGACTGACAGACTGACAGACTGACAGACTGACAGACTGACAGACTGACAGACTGACAGACTGACAGACTGACAGACTGACAGACTGACAGACTGACAGACTGACAGACTGACAGACTGACAGACTGACAGACTGACAGACTGACAGACTGACAGACTGACAGACTGACAGACTGACAGACTGACAGACTGACAGACTGACAGACTGACAGACTGACAGACTGACAGACTGACAGACTGACAGACTGACAGACTGACAGACTGACAGACTGACAGACTGACAGACTGACAGACTGACAGACTGACAGACTGACAGACTGACAGACTGACAGACTCACAGACTGACAGACTGACAGACTGACAGACTGACAGACTGACAGACTGACAGACTGACAGACTGACAGACTGAAAGACTGACAGACTGACAGACTGACAGACTGACAGACTGACAGACTGACAGACTGACAGACTGACAGACTGACAGACTGACAGACTGACAGACTGACAGACTGACAGACTGACAGACTGACAGACTGACAGACTGACAGACTGACAGACTGACGGACTGACAGACTGACAGACTGACAGACTGACAGACTGACAGACTGACAGACTGACAGACTGACAGACTGACAGACTGACAGACTGACAGACTGACAGACTGACAGACTGACAGACTGACAGACTGACAGACTGACAGACTGACAGACTGACAGACTGACAGACTGACAGACTGACAGACTGACAGACTGACAGACTGACAGACTGACAGACTGACAGACTGACAGACTGACAGACTGACAGACTGACAGACTGACAGACTGACAGACTGACAGACTGACAGACTGACAGACTGACAGACTGACAGACTGACAGACTGACAGACTGACAGACTGACAGACTGACAGACTGACAGACTGACAGACTGACAGACTGACAGACAGAAAGACAGACACCACGATTCGAAACATACTTTTTCGGACTCAGGGGACCTCAAAACAAATAAATCTCTAAAAATCTCAAGGTCTAAAATTTTCATGATTACTATACTTTATACTAGAGTAAAAGAAAGTAAAAATTGAGGTCGAATGTTAAGTAGGGTTAAAATACGCTCAACGACAATCAAATGTTCGAACAGATCAAATTTGCCTAAATAAATTGTTAAAAAGCTCAGAGCAGGTATGCATTAAGTTTTTGTTGTATTTTGGATAAATAAAGAAGAGTAAAAGCTTTTAAAATTCCAGCATTTACTTAGCCTTAAAATGATTACTTATTCATCAAGTAAAACGCCAAATTCTTTACAAAATCCAAGTAAATTGGTTTATTTGAGGTTAAATGAAAATTTTCAACAGCCACAAATTTTTTTAATTGACTTAATTCAATTATTCCGTGATATGTAAGTGTTAAAAAAATCTATCGAAGTGAACATATTCATAACATCGCCTTTAGCAGAATGATAATAAGGAATACAATTTTTGAAAATTTAGTCTTGTGTGATAAGATCATGAACAGATAAACGCATCCTGCAATCGGAAGTCACACCACATAATTTTGAGACATAATACTCTAGAGGCAGATTTTATAAAAACTATCGAATGATTTTTGGAAAATCGAATTTTCACACATTTCCCACGGGAATGTTGAATTTTTTCCCTTCGCTAGCTATTGACAAACCACATCAAAGCAATGCTGCAAGGTATATACTGTTAAAGTTAGCCGAAGGATGCCAGCAGATTTGAAAACTCGATAATGCAGATTGTGTTAGTCCAGCCTAAAGTAGAGAAATGGTAATGCAGGTTGTGTAATCTCAGCCGAAAGCTTCCAGCCGAAAGTAAAAAGACGATAATGCAGATTATGATAATAACATTTAGTAGTTATAAGTGGAAAACTTACTTTAGCCTAGTCGTGACTGTCAATAACTATCGCAGGAAAAAAATTCAGTTCAAGTTTCCCGTGGGAAATCTCGGAAAATTTGGATTTCTGCGATAGCTATTGATAAGTCACATCAATGCAATCCATCTCCAAATATAACACTCTAGCTAGAGGCTAATATTATACAAGTTTTCTAATGATTTTAGGAAAATTGAATTTTCCGAGATTTCCCACGGGAAACTTGAACTGAATTTTTTTCTGCGATAGCCATTGACAAAACACAAAAAACCAATCAACTTCAGATATACACTCTGGAGGCCGATTTTTGTGGATTCTTCTGATTTTCCGATATTTTCCCTCTATGTTAAGCAAAGTTTTCCACATAAGACTATTTACAAAAGTTTTTATTGCAATCCATGTATCCTATTTACTTTTGGTTGTCAACCACCAAATTGATTTATTTTCGGCTGGAATGTTAATAACATAATCTGCTTTATCGACTTTTTACTTTCGGCTGGAAACTTTCGGCTAACTTTAACAGGGTATTAGGTTTCACATCATAGGTTGATTTTATTCCGATTTTTTGGATTCTTCGGATTTTCCGATATTTCCCATGATTAAGTGGAAGAAACTTCTCCATTTAAAACTATTTACAAAACATTTTATTGCAATTCACGTATCCTGTTTACTATCGGTTGATAAACACAAAGTTTTTTATTTTCTGCTGGAATGTTAATAACGAAATCAACATTATCGATTTTTAACTTTCGTTTGCAAACTTTTAATTAATTTTAACAGGGTGTCTACTTGGCGTTATTTTTTTTGCCAGATTGACACATTTTTATATTTACTCACATTTAAGATAAAACACTTCTGTCCTTTAAACATTTAATCAGGGTGGCTCTTTGTGAATTCGACTGTAACGTATTCGAGTCGTCAAAGTATTGGATTCTTATTTGAATTGAATCAGATTCGTTAGTATGTTATACTTCAAATCGATTTTCCAAATAGCCTTCCACAATATCCAAATTACATCGGCAGCTAAACATATATGCAACTTAAGAAGTGAGATGTAGCTAAGAAAGCTGCTAAGAAGTTTATTAGCTAATGCAATCACAAGAAAAATGGCCAGTTTGTGTAAGGTGTATGCGGTGCATTCCTTGAAGCACATATTCCTTTATTTAAATTTCTTTAGAAGAAATGTACGTGCCGTATAATTCAATCGGAAACTAGTTTCCGCACGAATTATGTCAACGATCTACACAAAACTGTCGTCAAAAATTTTATACGTAGTGTAAAAAAAACCATTTTGTATGGTTATCAATAGACGTGACCACTGATTCAGCTGGTAGGTATGTGCCCAATGCCATATTGGCATTATGGATCATGACGAGACAAGTGCCAACCAAAAATATTTAGTATATTCGATTCGATTCCATTAGCATTTTAAGGGATAGTTTCCAGAAAGATAAAATTTTAGCGTTTATATCAGATGTAGCGTACATGATGAAAGTGGCCCGGTCAATACTCACTTTGTTTTAGCAAAATTACACATCCAACATGCCCATCTATGATTGACCACCTTATCTCGAATATCAAAAAAGTTCTTTTAAAAGCTACGTCGAGAGTCGAGATTTTTAAAAAAACTAGAGATCTGGCTTGCATTCCTCCACAGCCTATCACCACTAGATTGGGAATTTGGCTTGCACACCGTTAAGTTGGTGTATTGTTGGTGTATTTGATGTACAATTTAGTGGAAGCTGATTTAGTTTTTATTGCAACAAATTATGGTTTCATCGACACATCCCTGAGTAAATTGAAAAATTCTGGGCTGTAGTTGCGGACCAACTTAAAATTGTGACAGAAGCTGGAACATAAATTAACAGTAAACAAAGCGAAGTAGCTGATGCTTTTAAAGTTAAACTTACCAGTTTAATTCACAAAAATCTGTTAAATTTCAACTAAAAAGTTAAAAGGCTTTTTAAAAATTTATATTTTGAACAAAATTTAGAGCTATCGAAAGTATTTTTGTTTATCACTAAATCCGGAAATTGTCTAACTCGCTCACCAATGTTATAAAATTTTTTTTTAAAAATTATTAGTAATTCCATTTCTGAATTGGCAAAATAAGCTCTCTATAATTTAATGAAATATTTAAAATTTTAAAACCGCCAATTTACCGTTAGCGGAATTTCAGATTGAGTTAATGAAAGTTTTAAAATTAGAGAAAAACGTTTACCTAACAAATTTTTTATTTGTACGTAGTCTAAAGTTTCTACAAAACTTAAGTGAGTTTAACTGGCTTTAGGCAGCAATTATTTGTCTGCTTTTTCACCAATAAATTAAAATCTTTTACACCTAGTTGGTCTTGACTTCTGTTATTGTAATATATTGTTACGTACAAAAAAACAACAAATTTATATAGACTCTTATTTAGGTAGTTTAACCATAGCTACGAAACAACATCATCGAAAATAACTAAGGTAATAGACCATTAGACACAATCAATATTAAAGCGGAATATTGAGTATACGAGTAAGAACAATATTATTGACCGAGTAAGGAATATTTAGGAATTGCGTAATACTTTGTATCGTTTAAGGGATTAATAAAAAAAAGATTATAGGTCTATGTAGGGACTGAACTACAAAATACGTTTTGTACAATAGTTTATTTGTATGTGTATTGTAGACATTTCACACAAATAGCAAAATGCAGTCCCAGAAGAAATGGAAAAGTTTGCTTCGCTTTTAATCATTTAGAAACTTATTCAAAAAAGTTTCTCAAAAATACTATAAGCCTGTTTATAACAAATTTGTTTAAATTTCAGGCGCTCTTTCCAAATGTAGACTCAGACATACATAAAGTAAACACAGAATATTAAATTGAATAAGCACGTAAATGTTTCAACTCCATCAAAATATGTCAAGACAGAATGTGATACTGAAAGGTAGTTATACAGTATGGCGTACAGTATACCTAAGTGTGATAGATTATAACAATAATCTATTCACGAAAATTGTATATAGTAACAGTCTAAAGAAAGCACCATCCCTACTCCATCGAGGTAACTTTTTATTATTTATTGCTACTATCATCCATATTTTTTTGTGCTGTTATTAAAAATAAAACGATTTTTCTAGACTTTCACAGTATCATTAAAAAAATATATGTATTCTATAATAATAAATAATATCTAACAACAACTACTAAAAAAAGAAAATGGTTATAAATGGGGTACATTTTCTAGCTATCTGCTATCAGTATTTACATTTGCTTCTTGCTTTTTTTTTCAGGGAGGCTGTAAAAAATATTTTCTTTTATTAAAAGTAATAAATTATGCCAACGTCAATTGAAAAATGGAAGCCTTTAAGATACATACAATAAAATCATATCTTGAATAGCAGCCGGTTTAATCGGATATTGATTGTGCTCCATCCGTTTGGTACGTTAAACTGGGTGAACATTTTTGTTTTTGTGTATGTTCCTTGTACGAGTATATTGTGTGTAATTTCGTAATAACATATTTAAATTCAATCCCACATAATCTTTTGATCTCTGAAGCCTTTATATTGGTTCCACCGTATATTATTATTTATAAGTTAGAGATGTAAATTAATGTATGCACACGAAAAAGCGTGATTTGTTTGTTGAAGGAGGAACGTTAATTTGCTACTTTTAAAAAAGCTTACTGCTTTTAGCACACAAATACCAACTGAAAGGAACATATTTTCGAAAAATATATAGGAAGCATCAAGGTTTTTTTCAATAAATGAATTAAAGCATAATGTACTCATACAAATGAAAACGTCTTAAGCAGCAATTTGGTATTCCAAATTTAGTAAAGTAAGTTGGGTACAAAAGTTATAATCAAAAAATGAAAAAAAAACCATATAAATTCCCAACTTGAAAGTTGACTGCTATAGTCATGTCAAATTCACTCAACTCCAAAGTCGAAGCTAACTATAATTCAACCGTCAATTTAACACATAAATGAGTAGCTCCTACTGACTTCAGACTACTACTCAAGTCAAACTCACCCACAACTTAATTCCATAGTCGATATGGTCTTAACATGGCCTACATGTATTCAACTTAAGCTAACTCTAATTCAACTGTCAATTCAACATATACACGGGTACCTTCTACTGACTGCAGACTGCTATTCAAGTCAAATTCACCCAGAACTCAACTACAAAGTTCATATGGTCTTAACATGGCGTACATGTACTCAACTTAAGCTAACTCTAATGCAACTGTCAATTCAACACATACATGAGTACCTTCTACTGACTGCAGACTGTTATTCAATTCAAATTCATCAAGAACTCAACTCCAAAGTCGATATGATCTAAACATGGCTCACTCTCAACTTAAGCTAGCTCTAATTTAACTGTCAATTAAACGTATACATGAGCAGCTTCTACTGACTGCAAACAGCTATTCAAGACCAATTCACCAAGAACTTAACTCCAAAGTAGATATGGTCTTAACATGTTGTACATGTATTCAACTTAAGCTAACTCTAATTCAACTGTCAATTCAACACATACATGAGTACCTTCTACTGACTGCAGACTGTTATTCAATTCAAATTCATCAAGAACTCAACTCCAAAGTCGATATGATCTAAACATGGCTCACTCTCAACTTAAGCTAACTCTAATTTAACTGTCAATTAAACGTATATATGAGCAGCTTCTACTGACTGCAAACAGCTATTCAAGACCAATTCACCAAGAACTTAACTCCAAAGTAGATATGGTCTTAACATGTTGTACATGTATTCAACTTAAGCTAACTCTAATTCAACTGTCAATTCAACACATACATGAGTACCTTCTACTGACTGCAGGCTGATGTTCAAGTCAAATTTACCCAGAACTCAACTCCAAAGTCGATATTGTCTTAACAAGGCGCATATGTATTCAACTTAAGCTAACTCTAATTCAATGGTCAATTCAACAAATACATAAGTAGCTTCTACTGACTGCAGACTGCCACTCAAGTCAAATTTACCCAGAACTTAACTCCAAAGTTCATATGGTCTTAACATGGCGTACATGTACTCAACTTAAGCTAACTCTAATTCAAATGGCATTTCAACATATTCATGTATACCTTCTATTGACTACAGACTGCTATTCAAGTCAAATTCACCCAGAACTCAACTCCAAAGTCGATATGGTCTTAGTTCAACACATAAATAAATCCTCTACTGAACTGCCCTTGAAGCCCTAAACCTGCACCAGGTCAACTCCAGCTCAACCCGCAAATGAAATCCAACTCAATCCAACCGCAAACTCAACGCTTAATTCTATCATCAAACCAGCTTATGTATATAAAAAAATATTCCCCTAATCCAACCCCAACTCAACACCAAATCAACCCTATTTCAGAAAATAAAACCTAATCCAACCCGCTACTCAACTGCAAACTCGACGCCATACTCAATCCTCTAATTAGCATGCATAAAAAATTAGTTAACGTGACTGACTCCAGTAAATGGCTTATATCATTGCTTTATACTTTGAGGTGCAAATGACTTATTCAGCCTCTAAGAAGATCTAAGCTTATACCACAATCATAACAATGTAAAGCCCGTTGGCATATACAAAAATATTGCAACAAGAAACCGAGGTGTTTCAAATGTTTAAGGTAAACTTCATACCAGTGAAACTGCAAAACATCAAAAAAGAGAGTGTTTAGCACAACTCAAATTTAATCAAGAAGTAAGTAGTTAAGAAGAACCAACCCGAAATAAAGCGTAGAGTGTCAGAAGCAATACTCATGATAATTGGGTAAAATGACTTCAGCTCAAGTAACGACGAAGAATTGACGGAAGTCAAGGAAAAAAATTGAGGTGTGGCCAACACACGACTTTCTTTTACGAACAGAGAATTTTGAGAAATTTTAATTTTTTATTTTATTTGTTTTTAATTTTTGGAAACATTTTGTATTAAGTAGTTTTTCGTAAACCTTATACTTTTTAAGATATTTGAATTTTCTGGACCAAGGGAGTGGCCACTTCCGGTTAGCCGATTTGGAGTAAAATTCAATGAAATAAAAATCAAATCTGAAATCAAATCTAAATTAAATCTGAAGTTTCAGTTCGATTGATTAAACCATATGGGCTGTAAAGAGGACACAGACAGACTGACAGACAGACAGACAGCCACCATTTCGAAACCCACTTTCTCGGACTCAGGGGACCTCAAAACAAATAAATCTCTAAAAATCTCGAAGTTAAAAATTTTCATGATTACTATACTTTATTTTACTAGAGTAAAAAGAAAGTAAAAAACCCTAATCCGTACGAATCGTTCGTTTAGTAAAAGTTCTGGAAAATTATTTTTTGGAAATCGCACTCAACTCCCAAGGGCCAATATCGGCCATTGCCAACAATGATGACAAAGGTTTGGCTAGCACACGGAATATGTCCCTTAATTACCTAGTTAGAAAACCCTAATCCATACGAATCGTTCGTTTAGTAAAAGTTTAGCACATGGAATAGGTCCCTTAATTATCTAGTTAAAAAACCCTAATCCATACGGATCGTTCGTTTAGTAAAAGTTCTGCAAAATTATTTTTTGGAAATCACACTCAACTCCCAATGACAAAGGTTTGGCTAGCACATAGAATAGGTTGCTCAATTACCTAGTTAGAAAACCGTAATCCATACGGATCGTTCGTTTAATAAAAGTTCTACGAAATTATTTTTTGGAAATCGCACTCAACAATGATGATAAAGATTTCGCTAGCACATGGAATAGGTCCCTTAATTACCTAGTTAAAATTGTGGTGTGGCCAACAAACGACTTTCTCTTACGAACAGAGAATTTTGAGAAATTTTATTTTTTTCTTAATTTTTTTTTTATATTTTTATTTGTTTTTAATTTTTGGAAACATTTTGTATTAATTAGTTTTTTGTAAACCTTATACTTTTTAAGATATTTGCAAAACAAATTTTCTGGACCAAGGGAGTGGCCACTTCCGGTTAGCCGATTTGGAGTAAAATTCACTGGGACCTCCCAATTTATCAAAAAAGATTAAATCTGAAGTTTCAGTTCGATTGATTAAAGCATATGGGCTGTAGAGAGGACACAGACAGACTGACAGACAGACAGACAGAGAGACAGACACCATTTCGAAACCCACTTTTTCGGACTCAGGGGACCTCAAAACAAATAAATCTCTAAAAATCTCAAGGTCCAAAATTTTCATGATTACTATACTTTAGTTTACTATAGTAAAAGAAAGTAAAAAGGCCTCATGCAATATCAACAAGCACTACAGGTGATCCTGCACAGAAAAAAATTGATGTATGACTCATCACGGAGACACACTTCGCTAGAGAATACATTATTAAATTTAAAAATTATCAAATATATCAGAGTATTCACCTTTGGATCATTGCTAAAGAAGATAGTCTTGTTAAAACGTAAGTAGAAAGAATATTCATCACTACGAAGGGTTAAATATGAAACAGAGGAAATACAATCAACTGCAATTAATGTCAGGGCCAAAATAGTTCATTAATTGGAAGAAAAAGATAATCTCGAGTTCCTCAGTAAACTAGGAAAAGGATTTGTACCTGGAGAAACCTTTAATACAAAAAATGTCGACTAGAGATTTAGACTAACAACGACTAAGTGTAAAGAACTCCTAAAAGCTAACATGAATTGCAGTTGTAAAGTCCTATCAATCAGAAAACCAACCTACTGACCAACTGATCGAAACAAAGTTTCAGATCTGATTGATTTCTTGATTATAAAAAATATATCTGTAAATTATGTACTAGACGGTGAAGGCCAGTATGTACTTAAACTCTCATCGTTGACCGATATTCCTAACGTTAGGTGAAAAAACCCATTTCTAGTAAATAACCACACCAATTGGAATGTTTTAAACTATCCTTGGAAGAAAAATTAACTAGTTTATTGGAACCAAGAACGAGGAGTAATTAGACAAAGAATTCCAAAATTTGTAAATTATATTTCAATTAAGATTATAAGGAAACTTAAGGGAAACCACTAGACCTATGGAAAATAGGGAACTCCTAGCAGAAAAAAGAAGAGCGAGAAGAATATGGCAGTAAACAAGGGTCCCACAAGACAAATCTAATTTACACAATCATACTCAACAATTAAGAAAAAGATCAAAGAATCAATCAAATCAGTAACTATCTAAGAAAAAAAGAGCAGATATTGCAGATTCCTCCAATAAAAATAGTATCAGATGAGAAATGGTCTAGAAATAATTAGAAGGGATTAAAGGTGCCAAATTTGTGATAACACTATTCTACTGAAAAGCAAAATAACTGATGGAATTAAGGTTTAATTGACATAAACTATTAGCCACTAAAATTACTGTTTTAAGTTAAGCAAACTTGGCACGATTTCTGTAGTGAAAAGCGGATTTTTAAATTTATAAATTTCTAAATTTGCAATTTTCCGATCCTATAGTTGACGCAGACAATAATAACCAAATATGAAGGAAACTTGTTGACTGTGAGAAGAACTGGCAATTCAACGGTATGAGATTAAGAAATAGGGAACTAGTAACTATTTGGAAGCAAATATAACCAGAGAAATGCATAAAAAAGTCATGTACGGTTACAACACCGTCAGCAGTCTTCATTTCTATCCAATTAGAGTTATACTTGGTGTAATGACAAATGCTAAAAAATCAATATTGTTTAGGAAGAATTAAAGGCCCAACAGACGCTAGAATTTATAAAACTACAGATTTACTGCAAATTATACAAATAAAATAACCTACCTAATTTGCTCCACTGTTTGGCATCTTTGTATTTTGCCAAAAGGAACAGTTGTGAGCAGTACGGTACAGCTTAAAACCAAATATAAAAATCTGTAAATATTTCCATAAATCATTTAATCGTACGCAAAATTGTACTGCAGACAACGCTGCCATCAGAAATGATTAAATCGTTAGGTTGGTTGTAAAATAATCAAACCCACATACTTTCATATTACCGATTTAAGCCAAAATGGTAGATTTATTGTCTTTATTTGTAATTTTTCACAATATCTCCCACATCACGCAACCACTATAAGGTTTAACGAGGCGGTTTCACCGAAAATATTTGCCGATAAAAAAGGTAATATAACTTTTTGGTCGGTAAGTATTTTGGATATTAGAGGGACTACGAATCATTTAGCAGCTGCTATGTAGGTGCCCCTAATTATTTTCGGCTATAAATCAACGGTCCCATTTCTACTAATTCGATCGTCATTTAATGCGCGCACACAAATTTCAGGATGGAAAAATGTTTTACCCGTACTAACTATTAATAAAAATGTAGATGTAAGCACGGAAAATATTGAACAATTTTTTTGTTCGGTATCCAACTATAAATTATAGATTACGGCTCCTTTCACAGTTCGCGGAAAACATTGAGAAGAAACGATCAGACAATTTCCAAAATTCGTTTTTCCACATTTCCAATTTCAAAACTTTTCTAAAAGTCGGCTATGGGCATCAACCGGATTTTTAAAAGAACTGCAAAATTTATTAAACTTAAAAGTTCGCACATTATTCCAAATATAACGAGAATATCGGGTCGATAGCGAACGGATTTCAGCCCAGCTCAGTATAGATCAGTTGCCTCAAATCAGAATTGCTTGCCAGGCAAGCGCCTAAACTAAAATTTATACAAGTGGGAAAGCGCTATCGCCTCACAAAATCGTAAACCATTTTCATAAAACTGTTATCGCATTGTTAATTAACAATTAGCTGGTCAACACAATTTTCATATCGTTTTTCTCGACTAGCGGTAACCGACCGCCGACCTAGTAATGTATTTTTCGGTACACAAGTCAATATAAACACAGTTTTATATGGTTTGCTTTCGATATGAACATACCCACCTGCCAATTATAAAATAAATTTTGTATAACCGACACGCCTGATGCTGGCCAGTCGATACGAAGCATATTAGCTAGGGTCACTAGTAACGGCCAGATTATAATTTTGGTCACATTTTTCTCCAATTTGTTAGTTTTTAGTTATTAGCATAGGCAGAATTTTAAGTCATATGAAGGGTTCATGAAGAATTTGGGGTTTGAGGTATTGATGAAATGAAGCGAAATTTTGGTCCGTGTTTTATTGCAAGGCAGCGAAAGCAAAAGCCAAAAACATGAACAATTTAGTTTTTGTTAAGAAAATTGTTTAATTCGTGGTTTCTATTGAGACTATAAGTGTATTAAATTTCAGATAATTGCCGAGAACTACGTGAATTGATGCGCAAGCTTCCAAACCAAACATTTCAAAGTTGCTAGCATTTTTCAGTTTAAATCAACGAGATCCTTCCGGAAATGATTTACCGAAGAGTGAAAATCAAGAAAGCATTAAGTTCAGAAAACAATCAACAACAACCGACTTCCGATAAATTCTGCCTGTGATACCTAATCTTTCCCCAGTTTGTAACCAAGAATTTGACGAATTTATTTAATGTGAGCATTGCAGAGTGAAATCGAATTTTCAAAATTTGTAGAAATCCGAAATTATCTGATATAGGATCTCCAAACCTACTCCAATCTTACACAATCCTATTGCTTCTAGAAACCACTTATTTCAGCGTTAGATGATTAAACCATCAGTATCGTAAGTTGGAAATTTAAAATACATTTTTTTAGAAGAATAACAATTAGTTGGTTAACTGGAATCAAAAAAAGCTGGCACAATTTTCCTAATTATGTTTATGGTAAAAATCGAATTCGAAACGAGCAAAACAAGAGATGATGCATTCCGAAAAATTACTCCATTTGAAGTCATTTGGTAACCTGTAACATAATTTGTTGAATATCTAAAAGTGTTTAGTAGAGCAAATGAACTATAAGGTAAATGAAACATAAGCTTAAAAAACACTCTTTTACTTGTAAGCAGCGTTGAGCTGCGAAATATTAGTGGTATAGACGACTTAGTAAACTTTTACAAGAAAGCCTGCTAGCCCATTGATTATGTTTTGCTCTTGCCAATGATATAATAAGATTTAGTAAGTATTTGTCTCCTCGGTCTGTTTTGAACTATAGCAATTGCAGTAATTGCTTATAGCAGTACAGGGCCTACAAACATTTAAGGATTGAGTCAAAGTCGTATTATTCTACATTTTAATTAAAACAAAAATGTCTTAGGTTTCATGACTAAGACTCCCATGTATCTAATGGAAATTATGTACAATGTTAAGCGGTTTAAGTTAAAATTTTAACATTTCAGAATGGTTGTTAGTTAGAATTCATAATTATTTAGGTCAACCTAAAATTTTGGAAGACAATTAAAATTAAATGATTTGAGATTTAATCTAAAGTAGTTCAAGAAACGACTTACTAATAAATAAATTTTCTAAATAATCAGGCGTGCAGTGTTTACCTGAGCTTTGGCAAAACTTTTGCGACACATGCGGATATCCTTATATAGCTCAAACTTTAGTGTAAACAACTAAATAATTTCAGTTAGGAGGCCGCATTATGAAAGAATTGCGAAGTTTACATTTATTTACGTTTAGCTTGAAGCTAAGGATATTTTATATTACCGAGATCCATTACCTTGTTAAAGTTAAATGTCTACTTCCTATTGGGGAATTATGGCTAAAGACTTAGGAAACTGAACTAAAAGTTTTAAGTTTTCAAGTGTTGATTCAACTGATAACTCTCAAATATTCTCGAAAAATATCATTTATACATATTTAATTCACAAAACTCAAAAACAAAAGTATCGATAATTTTTTAATTTTGTAACGAGGCGCAGCTCAACCCCTTGCAAGTTTCAAGAAATATCGAAAACGAAGAAAAATCTCGAATAAACTTCCTAGAGCCCTAAAGAAATTTTATAAAATCGAGAATACTCTAAGAATTTCAAATCATCTGTAAAGGCGTCAAAAAATTTCGAAAAAATTTAATTGGATCTTTAAAGGCGCAACTCAACAGCTAACTCAGCTTTTTAAATCTGGAAATCCAAAAAACACAAATTTTGAAAATTTCAATTCTGCTACATCATGTAACTCACTGCTCAGCTTTATTCAACCCAAGCTTAACTCCAAAATTGCAACTAGCTCGAATAATCTTAGTATTCTGCAATAATCGCAAAATATATTGATTAATCTAAAAATTTCACAATTTGGAAAATATCATCGACGGTACCTCGATGATTAAACTTAATCCAAACTTAACCCGAATAATATCAAAAAATCTATAAAATTTCAACCAATTGGACGAATATTCAATCCCAACCAAATATCGAAAAAGCATCCTAGTTAGACAATTTCAATGTACCGTTATTTAAAAAACAACTACCAAACCAAAAAATCGGGACGCCTGGATATTGATTTTAAAAGCATTCTACGAGTATCGAGAATTTTTCTCGAAATTGCATAATTGTGACTTTATGAATAATTGGCAGTTCAATATAGGTAGATAAAGTCGACAACCAAAGATAATTCCAGCAGATGAGTTAAAAGGTAGGTAACATAAAACGACTGCAAGGCTGTACTTTTACGGCTGCGTGCCAAAATATAATTTGTAAAACCTCAAATGCTTAAATCCACCCATATACACGGTAATAATCGGTTCACATCAGATCGGGATAAGATTAATTCGTTAACACTTATCAGTTTTGATTTCCCTGCCAGTAACGTCTTCAGCAGTTTGGCGGAATATATAGTATTTAACCTGTTTCTTATTTTCATGCAGCAGCCACTCGAAATTTCTCAATATTATCTCAAATCTCATTGACAATGCGGGCGCTTATGCAAAGTAGTCTAGTCTAAATTGTCTGAAGAAAAACAATCGAGTTCAATTTTTTCAAACTTATTGTCTTTGTCCGGACAATTTAGACTAGGCTACTTTCAATTTGTGCCCGCCTTTAATATATGCTTTATTCAATCGGTCAACAAACCGGAATCATAATTCTTGAGTGTTTATACGAATTGTTTTTTAATGGAGTTCAACCGCAAGGCGGTTGCCTTATAAGAGTTTTGAACGGAATTCATAAAAATAATTTATTAAAAAATAATCCTGTGAACAAAATAAGGCAATTTCTCATTCTCATTTACTAATTTACAATGGGATCAGATAGAGAAAATTATTTTAATTGGCCCATATTTATTTCTATTACAAGCTGATCAATGCAGAATTATTAATTGACCCAGAAAAAATTACAAACAAATTCTGAGGGTAAATAACCGGTGGAACATGGTTCACGATGCCGATGTTATGGTTACTAAATTACTTTCCTTTCTACAGCTTTCGATTTTACATCTCATTTTATTCTATAGTAAATTGTATTAAGATAGAAAGTTGCGGGTTATGGTTACGATTGCGACAATAAAAATTTTAATTTTATGGTCAAAAGAATTTCAGTTTTCCATCGATTTTTTTTTTAATTTCCAAACTTTAATAAGCCATTAGAAAAACTTTTTTGAACTGAACAAAAAACTTAAAATAAACCACCTTTCCAAAATTAACCAAATACGTTTGATTCATAAATTTTGCAATAAAATGTGAAAACGTTCGCACTTCTGGCGTAGTTTAATTTAAGTTCTTCACTATCATACAAAAACAAAACAAAACAAAAATAATTGTAATGATAAAAATCTCTTAAGCATAATAAAGGCAAAATTTTCTTTTCTTACTTTTATATAATTTTCACTCTGTGCACACGACAACAACAAATTAATTTATTTTGCTACACTTTTTTGTATTTTTGTTTACTGGTAAATCCATCAAAGTATCTCTCTCCAATTCGATTACTCAATTTTTTTTTTTTTTTTGTTTCACTCAAATTTATTTTTAATTTTCTTTCAAAACAAAAATTTTCACCTCTTTCGTATATATCAACACATTAGGCGCACTCGAAAAATGATTTTCACGAAATATAAAAAAAAAAACACTTTGTTATATATTTTTTCACACACACACACACACCTCTAATTTTAATTCTTTTATTTTATTTTTAATTTATAGTCCGGAAAATTAATTTTTTTTGTTTTTTTTTGTTTTCTTATGTTTACAGAATTTTTATATTTATTTATTGGGAAATTATATTGCAATCACACGAATAATACAAAATAAAATGTGGTTTCCGTCTTGAATTATAACTATATGGCTACACGTAAACTCACTTATTTCTAAAACATTATTTTTTATTTATTTTGTTTGTGTGTATATGTGTACATTTGGGTACGGTATACACAATTGGAAAATTGTTGAAATTAAACATTTCCCTCCGAACATAATATAAAACAAAAAATTTTTATATGGAAAAATAAATAATTTTTTGTTTTTTCCACAAACAATTTTCACTTTGCACTATGTTTTTGGTACACACAAGTTCTTTATACTCCGACGATGTAAACGAAACTGAATGCTAAAAGCACAGAGAATAATTTTCACAACTCACAAGAAAAGGTCGTGTATTCGTGTATTGAACATAGAAAAAGCCCGTTTATATACATACATAAAGCTTTTTATGATGAACATACATTTACAATGAAAATTTGTTTGTGTGTATGTGTATAGTATAAGCTCGAAAATACAAACGCACAAACACAATGAAAAAAGTAGGTGGTTTGTTTTTATATAACTTTTGGGTGGTGAATATTTTCAATCTCTTTGTATGTGTTATACCCAAAAACAATTTATTTTTTATTATTATTTTACACTGTTATTATTCGAGACATAACACTCGCGTTTTTTTTTTTTCGTTACTACTGCTACTCATTGTGAATAATAATTGTTTAATTACCGCCAAATTTAGTGGTTGGAATCCCACTGAAATTTAATACTAACTTTTTGAACATGAATTGCATCTTTTCGCGATTAATTACAAAAATAAAAATTGCGATCACAGACAATAGGTAATTTGGACAAAATTATATTCAAATAAGGTGGTTAAATATATTAGTCGAGAGAATTGCGAATTTTTGTGTACGCGATTGACCGAGTGCGATATTAGCGATCAAAAGTGAAAGTGTATTAAAAATAGTTAAATTTGATAATAACAAAAATAAAACATGTGTCACCCACATTTAACTCTAAAGGTGAAATTCTGGCCAAAGAGTTTTGCAGAGTATATGCAGTTGTTTTTGAAAAGTTTAGATAATTGGATAATTTTTTTTATTTTTTATTTTAAATGTTGCCAATGGCTTTATTCTTGAATCTTTCTAAATAAGAAATTCACAAGAAGTAATCAAATCTTAAGCTAAAATTATTACATATTTTAAGTCTTAACTAATGTTAATAGGTACTTATTGTTAGGGCTCACAATTTAATTAATTTTGACTATTCGAAATGTATATATCGAACTAAATTTACAGGTTCACAGGTTTATCAGTTCGAGTGGATCTGTTCTTCTCAGACGTCTAAATCGCGGCTGTTTTAGTACCTCCCTTGCCAATTCGTTGGGATGTGCTTAGTTTTGAGTAATTTTTCGAACTGAATTCTTTAATTGTTTCTTTAACGGGTTTAATCCCAAGGTCGTCATGAATATTACTGTTTCGAATGTACCAAGGAGCATTGGTAATACGGCGAAGTATTTTCGCGCTTTGTACAGTAGAACTTTATTGGCTAATGACAACTGAGATTTTCTTCCCATCAGCCAATACATTTTGGAAAATGTAATTTTTATTTGATTGCGCTTTGTTTCAATATGATTTTTCCACGTTAACCTTCTATCCAGATGCAAACCTAAGTATTTTACCTTCGTTTTTCGAGGAATATTTGTATCGTTTAATTTCCCTATTGGGCAAGTCCGTTTGTTTAGAGTGAACGCGACGTGAGTTGATTTGTTTTCGTTCACTTTTATTCACCATGCCTTTAGCCAGTCCGCAACCTTGTTTAAATGATTCTGTAATTCCTTTGAGGCAATTTCAGGATTAGTGTGAGACACCAGGATGGCCGTGTCATCGGCAAATGTTGATATTAATATTTTGTTGGTTACAGGTATATTAGCTGTGTACAACAAGTATAATATTGGTCCTAGTACGCTGCCTTGCGGGACACCTGCATTAAATTCATTTAAGCATGTAGTTGCGCTGTTTTGTTTGACCATGTATGGCCTTTGAAGCTCTTTAATTTTGTAAATTAGTCTATCGTGCCAAACTTTATCAAAAGCTTGGGCGATATCCAAAAAGCAGCAGAACAATATTTTTTTGAAGGTGATTTTGATTGCATTTACCATTCTGTGTACTTGCTCTGTAGTACCATGTTGGTTTCGGAATCCAAATTGATGGTCTGGAATAATGCGCCGTTCTTCTAATATTGGTTTCAATTTCGTTAGTAACATTTTTTGAAATAGCTTTGAGACTGTGGGCAGCATGCTTATTGGACGATATGATGAGATTTGCGTTTCATTTTTCCCTGGCTTATGTATCATTGTGATCAAAGATATCTTCCATTTCTGAGGAATATAACTGGTTCGCATGATCGCGTTGAATACAAATGTTATTAGTTTTATGCATTTACCTGGAAACTCCCTTATCATTTTTACAGTAGTGAAATCATGTCCAGGTGCCTTTTTCGGGTTTATGCAAGTTATAATTGTATTCTTAACTTTCTTCTAATTAAACTTTATAGGTGGCACGAAATAAATATCTTCTTCGTGTGGGACGAATACTGTTGTTAGATGAGCAGCAAAAGCATTGGCTTTTTCTTCATCACTTCTTGCCCAATTTCCAGTTGGTAGCCTAATCGGTGGATTCGAATTTGTTGGCCTTTTTTAATTTTTTGCTGCCTTCCAAAAAGAATAATCTGTCCTCTCGGTTGCCGAGAGATAACTTAAATAGTTCTTTATGCGCTGGTTTCCTTAGTCCCGCAAAGCAAATCTTAAGGCTTTAATAGCTCAATTCAATTTCAATTTCAATAACGGTGATTTTGTTGCTTTTCGTGGATTAGTTCCTCTATATTACGTGACAGTTTATTAACTTTTTCAGAACTGCTTATGCAGAGAGCAGCCCTTTCAGCGGATAATGCCATGACATGTTTTAGATTTTCTGCCGCCACATCAATATCAGCTGGTGTGATCAGAGGAATATTAAGTAGACAATTTTGTTCGATTAGCCTCCTATATTGATCCCAATTAGTTTGCTTGTTTGTTAGACGGTTCGGCATTCCATTCCTTAAGACATCGGTACTCACTGTTACTATTACCGGCGAGTGATCGGTGCCCTTAGAATATGTAGGTGGAATGCTCTTAGTTACACAAAAGTCAATTAAATCAGAATTTTTTTTCTGTCCGTGGGCCAGTAAGTTGGGTTACCGCCAGATAAATAATCCAGGGACTGTGCCTCCAAAGTTGTTTGCCTTTCGGCGATGTTAATCTGGAACCCCAATGAGTATCTTTAGCATTGTAATCACCCCCCGCAAGAAATTTATTACCCAGCTGGCTGAAATAATCCAAGAACTGGAGTTTTTTATAGCGTGTTTTGGAGGGCAATACATTGCCGATATGACACAGTTTCAGACCACTCCTGCAGACAGATTCTCGTTGATTGTATATGATCTTTCTCATACTACGTAAGTTCGTAGCGTTTTAATCTTCGCTTAATCAATAAAGCAGTGCCTCCATGTGATTTACCATCTGGGTGCTTGGTGTCATAAATAGAGTACCCATTAATTTTGAAATAGCTATTTTTGGTGAAGCGTGTTTCTGATATTAACATTATGTCGATATTGTGCTCAGTGCGGAATGCATGTACCTCCGCTTTTTGTTGTGCTAGGCCGTTTGCATTTATTTTGGTATTTTGATGATGGTCATTTTTGGCTTTTTATGACTATCTGCTTCAGCGTGCTCATATTCCGCATCATTAGATCCATGGTTCTCTCCATCATCGCCATGAAGCTTTGCTTCATATTAGTCAATTTGTTTAAAGATGTTGTGATGATTCCCTCTTCAATTGCTTGCACTTTAAGAGCGCTATCTTTAAGAACACTTGCGTATGAAAACCCTTGATGCACGCTGCCGTTTACAGTTCCAAACTGATTTCCATTTCGAGTGTTTCCGTTTACAATTTCTGGTCGTGCTCCTTTTCTAACTTAAGAATGAAGATTAAGGATTCGCTGCCCTGCTCGCTGCCTTGGATTTATTCTCCTGTTCAATTGTAGATAAATTGGACACCTTATATAATTAGCTGTGTGATTTCCATCGCAGTTGCTGCATTTTTTCACTGATGCTTGAATTGGAAAATTAGATTTAACTTTTGTCTGGGATTGTAAAATACATTGAGTAGCGTGGCAGATATGAAATATTTTGACGAATACTAGAATCGGGTTTAAACTCACTATGGAATAGCCAAATGGGGTCAAATGTGGAAAGCAGCAAAATAAGCTTTAAAATTATACACGTAATGTATTACGTAGAATATATCAAGTTATTTTATTTTGGGTGTAATATTTGATTTTGTAAAAGGAAATAAATTGGTTCAAAGTGAGGAGCTCAGACGAATGGGAAAATTTGTCAAAAATGAAGGGTTAACTGTTTTAAGGAGTCGTTTTCTTCGTTCTACAGGGAATTTCCTATCGATATAAATAGATCGTTTATAACTCGCTTCCTGGACTGACCTTAAAGTTGTCATAAAGTTAGAAATTAGTTGGAAAATTAGAAATGTAAAAAGGGAAACTTTAGGAATCTTTATCTTTAATAAAACTACAGACAATAATTAGAATAAAGTATTAAATATCCAAATATGTTTATCGATAGGAAATTTAATGCAGAAAAATTTTGCCAGTCCTTATTTTGTTCTAAAATATAAAATAACAGAGTTGTTGCGAAAAAGTAACCGCCTCTCTCTTTTATATTTCAATTTCGAAAGCTTCCACCATCGGGCAAATATTTTGGCAACGTTTAGTATTAGTTTTAAAAACCTCGCTGCTTGATTTATAAAATGTCTGACCTCGAAATGAACCTAATTCAGCCGTTCAATTTAAAGTGCCAAAAAGATATCGGTTTAATAAACGTTTTTGCCTTAAAATACAGAAACCGACATTTATCACTCTCAAATATTTTTTTTAATTCCATGGGTTTTATATATATTTAAATATTCTGGGCTAACACTCAATCTGGTGAAATTGCGGAGTTTCCAGGAACAGGAAATATTAATTCGATATCACTAACAAGCCATGGTTATCTGTGTGCACATTGCATCAATTGATGCAATGTCATTGGAATCTTTCGGTCTAGTGTTTCCCGTCCAGAAAAATAAAATAACGTTATTCTACTCGAGAGCTGAGTGTGCAGTTCCTAGTACTAAGCCAAAAAGATATAAATCCAGTAGGCGGCTATAGTATGCCGGTTCGTCTTTAACCTTGGGAAGATGTTCGTCAGCAAACCATTTCTTCATTTATTAATATCTGGAAAAAGCTTTAGCCGAAAGCTTGCGGATCTTCTAAGCGTTTCATTTGATTTTTGGAAGTTCCTTTGATTAGAGGCATGATAAGCTTAGGACGTATGAATGAGATTTAAACCCATTACATTAAAGTAGATGTAGAACCCCCATTATTTTACAGCCATTGGCACTAGAGAAGTCGTCCGCCAAATATGGGTATTTTCCAACTCGGCTCCGACATTAGTGTAGTAATAATTGATTGTTTCAATTCCGCTTGCTTAAAGCCTTTTTATCAAGATAGCTGATTTTCATTATGAAAGAATCAAAAGAAGTTTAACCATTTTATTTATTGCTTCGAAATTATAACCCCTAATTATTTAACGGAATTGCCAAATTTGGCAGTGTCAATTTTAAGTGTATTTAAGCAGTTAGAATTAAGATTTCAAAAAACATCAAATTAGATTACATGTCGAACTATTTTTAGTAGTAAAATTGTTGAAAGTATCCCAAAAAAAGAATTGGATCTGTAAAACCACAGCACAGACGAAGAATGTTAAAAATACCCCCTTTATTTTCAAAAACCTAATAAAATAAAAAAGGAGAAGCCAACCACAGCACAGACGAAGAATGTTAAAAATACCCCCTTTATTTTCAAAAACCTAATAAAATAAAAAAGGAGAAGCCATTTATTTAACTAGAGGCAAGTTTGAGAATCATAATTTCCAATGATACTACGAATTTTAAAGATACATTCTGTCAAAAAGTACCGGTAAATAATCATTTAAATAGACCGCTTAAAGGGATTGTAAAAATTGTTTTGTCGCTAAACAAATTTTTTTTGTTTACCACAACTGTCCTCGATCATTACGTGAAGTTTGAGCGTAATCTGTCAATTAGTTTGTTTACAGTGCTCGATTTTCTCATTTCATCGTAGGTGTGTTTCGCGATTTGTACCATGAATAAAAACATCGAACAAAGAATTTGTCTCAAATTTTGGTTTGCAATGATTCGAATTTATCAGAAACACGTGCATATGAGTGTTACAGTGCATTCAAAAGCGGTCGGAATGTGGTGGACGAGCAAATCGAGCTGTTTCGATCTGGCCAGCCATCAACGTCGTGATGTGCACTCGGAATTCTTGACAGACGGTTAGACTGTAAATAAAGAATATTATCTGGGCGTAATGCGGCGTTTGAGAGAGCAAATACGTCAAAAGAAGGGCAGGTTTGTGGAAAGAAGACTCATGGATTTTGCACCACGAAAACGCACCATCTCACAGGGCTATCATTATGAACGAATTTCTGGCTAAAAACTCAACAAATATTATCGAAAAACCACAGTATTCCAACTCTCTTGGCAAAACTCAAATTACCACTTCGAGGCACCATTTTCCAGTCGATAGAAGACATAAAAGAGAATTCGCAGCGAGAACTGAAGTCCATTCCGAAAAATGTTTTGATGAATGGATTATTGACCCGGAATTTTTTTTCACAGAATGTATTATTCAATATAGTGAATTGTGTGACTTATGTCTTAACTCTGACATTCATAAAAATTATGACATACGTCAAATAAACGAAGACGTTTATGAGAGACAATCGAGACATTTTAGTGACAAAAGCAGATAAAGGATCCGTAACGGTTTTGACATTATGGACGGACTACATTGAAAAAATATATACTACACGACACTTCGACGTACGTACAAATTTTTAAAGACAATTCTTTAGCAATACAGACAATAATAAACTTGGCAGACAGAAATTTGGCAATATAGATTTGGCTACAAAGAGAAAATTTACAAATTATATAGCAGTGATTCCAGATTATATATGTAGATTACCAAAAATTCATAATGTTCGATTATTTTTCAGAAGCGTATGAAAGGAAATCCAGAAATGGATGGAGAATCCAGATTTCATAGAAATACTATATCTAGACCAGAAATTGAAATCACATACTTTTTAGCCAAGCAATATATAAAAACCATAATAAACAAATAAAACTTCTGTTTCAGAATTAAAATTTAAAAATTGTGGGATGTGCAGCCACAAGCCTAAAACAAATATTTTCTTAAAACAAGGTACCTTTAACCCTTTGCAGTCCGTATGTACCGCTATTGCGCCAATTGCTATCATTGCCCCAACTCAGTAGGCGCCACTTCTGCGCCATTTGCTGTCAGTGCACTACGTTATCTGCACATAAACATATCAGATAAAAAAAACACTCTATTTACTTTACTTGTATAATATACACGATAAGTTCTCTCTCATCTATGTAAGACTTGCGAATGTACTGAAAATTATTTCATTTTCTGGACGCAGTATTTGTTCAACAATGCCAAGGTATGGTTGAAAGTTACTGTGCACTCCTAGTGAATTTTTATTTTATATTAGATATATTTACCTTTGAAAAAACATGGCAGAAGAAGGTCATTGGGAAAGTTTTAATATCAGTAAAAACGAAAGTGAAAATGAAATTGATACTGTATTTTTTGAAGACAATTTAGTTGGAAATAATACCCAACAAAGTGAATATACTGATAATAAAAGCAGTGATTATAGCGCGTGATAATGAAAATAAAACGGAAAGCATGTGTTATTGAGAGTGATACTGATAACATTGGTAGTTCTTCTGAAGAAATAGATGAAGATGATGACAATTGGCAAGATATTACAGCGAGTGATGAAGTTCCAGCAGGAAGAATAGATTTAACAATAGCACCGAATGGTGTAATATCACAAGTTTCTTTAAGTGTTGTAGAACCTTTAGAGTTTTCAAATTATTTTTCACAGACAAGTTAATTGATGAAATCATAAAAGAATCCAACAGCTATGTCAAAATGAAATTGAATTCGAAAAAAATAACAAAAACTCTATTTCGCAAACGTAAAAGGATGAGGAACGAGATAAATTCTGGGCATTCATTGGGGTTATTATCAATATGGGAACAATGCCAATTTCAAGCTTGCAAGAATATTGGTCGGCAAATCAAAATAGTAGAGTTCATTTCTTCCCAGCCATTTTTACAAGAAGTAGATTCAACCAAAGATTTTGGATGCTGCACTTCAAAACACTTGATCCAGCGTACAAGGACCTAAGAACTCGAACAGAAAAAGTTAGCAATTTTATGGAGTAGATAAATTCGAAATTTTCCGAAAATTGTATACCTGGAAGAAATATTTGTGTTGACGAGTCTGTCGTGAAATTCAATGGGATAGTTGGTTTCATCACATATAATCCTAAAAAAACCTACAAAATGGGGTGTAAAAATGTATGTGTTAGCAGATTCAGAAACGGTTTACAGATACAATATACTTCCGTAATATTCCGTAACCTTGTTAGACAAGATTTACCAGTAAGCACGAGAATTCCGTTGCATCTTTTTCAAAAAATAATAAATAAAATACCTACCGCATAGGGATATCACATATACAAGGATATAGGTATTACATCAGCTTACCTTAAGCTAAAGAATTAATACGAAAGAAATGCCACCTAACCGGAAATATTCAAACTAACAGAAAAGGTGTTCCTGTTGCTATAAAAAAAACAGAATTTTTAAACAGAACAACTGTTTCTAAAAGAAAAGAAAATGTAACCCTGTTGTCTTGGAAGGATATAAGGATTATTACCTTACCCCTATAAAACCATAAACAAAACAGAATGGGCGAAAACCAAAAACAAACTAGAAATTTGTGAAACAGTTGGTCGACCAACTAATAGGCAGCTTCCGGGTGCAACGTACAAAAGATTGGAGCAGCATTACCGAAAACAGGTTAAATGGAAAACTTCATGTAATGCGAAGAGGTACAAAAAAAGACTGTTTAGTGTGTTCTAAGCGGATAGGTAATTCCAGAAGACGTGAAACCACTGAATATTATGACACATGTCCACAAAATGTAAATTTCAAATTCCATTTATGTTATCACCAATTAAATTATTTTTTCTTTTCAATGTATTAACAAATATCTATCCAAAAAATATAATAGCTGGGCATTTCACTATCATAATAATATCTTAAAATATCAAACAAAATTGTTTCAATGCTATGAAAAAATTAGTTGTTTTTTTAACATTTGCCAGTTGTTGTTAGGTTAAAAATACTTTGTCCATAAAATTTTTCAGATGTTCAATATGAAGTACCACCACCCCGTCCAAAAACTTCATTTCGTCGTAGAAAAACCAAGTTTTTTATCGTCAACAACAGCGCTTCTAGATTTTTTTTTTACTCGGTCTTAAGTTTTTATTTTGTACATCTCGAAGATTCGTTTTTTTTCTAACGTGTTCAATATTTACGATCATTTTGTCCGCTATTTTTTGTAAACAGAATTTTTTATGTCATACACACACATACATTGATAAAATTTATATCATGATAGAAAATATCAGTGGATTTGCATAGTGTAGACAGCGGGTTAGTAACAAATGTTTGATTGTTTTGTGTGGAATTTTTATATAAAATGAACTCATTTTGGAAATAATTTTCATTTTGCTTTTGACAATGATCCCGAATTGGGATTGAAAGCTCAAGCATAAATCAGTAAAAATAAAGAACCCTATACCAATAAAATAATTTGTTCAAATGTTTATAAATGATTAAACATTATTACTTCATTTATAAATTATTTTTTTTTTTTTTTGGTCTTCTGGTACTATGTACTTTATTTATAAAAGTAATACATAAGAATGCTTTTTAGAAAGTAATTGTGTTACATAATTAGGTTTTATGCCTTAAAATGTCGCCTTCCCGCAAAAATCATAAACTTACGTTAAAGAGTATTATAGACTCCCATTGTTAATGTTTTTTTTCTGGTGCCGATATTTTTTTTTAAATATAGCCAACCAACTTCCTGTGTACTCAAAATGATTTTGAAGTCCCTACAATGTACAATGAATAGTTTCTTGGTCGTAGAACAGTTTTGTAAATTGTGAGAAACTTATTTCATGAGTGTTGTATCGGGATTTAAACATAATTAAAATATTTCATAAAAAATTTCTGATATATTTTGTGATGGTAAAAATAAAATCAAACTTGTACAAATAAAAAAACAAACAAAAATAAACTACAAAAAAGGAGATGTCGTTTTACATTCTCTTCATTAAGCAGTGAGCTTTCAGATGTAAAAATTCTAAGCACCAAATTTTTAATCACCATAATATCTGAATTTCTTGAAAGTCTATTAAAATTTTAGAACAATACATTTTATTTTTTCGCATAAGGCTCGGTGAAACTAAAAAAAGGGGCTGTCTGAAAAAATGGTCCTTGAGATTTAGATAAACCTATTCGGGGTAAATTTGTGACAATAAAATGGATTAAACTAGGGTAAAAGATTTCATCTGTAGAAAGCTTAATTTCAACGTGATTGGAACAAACCATAACCGTATTGATCATTTTTACTGCTAAATTGCTTAAAACTACCGTAATAACAACAGCCAAGTTGACCAATAATGGTTGGATAAATCAGCTCCCCTACGTTTTATTAAAATCTTGTCACAAAACCACTCGTTTTAATAGAAAGCACTAAAAGATTTGAGGGTTTTGTTAAATATTTCTAAATTTATATAAATAAAAGTTTTGGAATATGAGAGAACTACTGATTGCAAGAGAATACGAAAAATAATTTTACCTCTAAAAAAGCTTTAATATTAAAGTTTCAATGATTAAGACAAACGACAGCTATTTTAGTCATCCCGAATAACATGTCGCAATTTCATCTCAAACTAATTAATGAAAGGAGTTTTTAACGAGTAAAATTTAGTTATGGCATTTTTATGAACTTTTTAAGTTTAGATTCATTTCTATTGGTAGATAAAAAAGGAATAAATTGAAACAGACGAATGTATTCAAGATAAATCGTACAAACAGTTAAATCAGATGATGTAGTTCAAATTATTGAAAATTATCGTCTTAGTCTGTAATTAAGATAACATTCGTGTTCGATTACAGAAAAGAAAACAATGAGGCACTAACCGATTTCTCTTCTGTAATCGAACTCGAATGTTTTCCACATACTAAAATATAAAACTCCTCAAAGCCGCTTAGCATTAGTCGTTAGCATATAGCACATTATTTAACAAAAACCTAATGGGGGGATTCTGGCAGTTTACTTTTTGTTTTCGAAATTTTTTTGGGGATTTTTTTGTCAAATATAACATGTTTACCACTATTGACAAAATCGGGAATATGTTTTTACAGCAACGGGTCTTTTTACAAATACAATTGTTCGATAATCACATAGTGTAAAAGCAAAGTATTGACTTGATGGAAGGGCGTAATAGAAGAAAATAAATATGTTTTGTAAAGCCTAGGAGGGGTTTCCAATGCGTAGTATCACGATCCTAGCGACAAATAGAATAAACCTATAAAGATATACGATTATTCTTCTCAAAAAACGCCGCGCTTCAGAACTACTACGAATAATCAACGGGCTTCCCAGAATCGCAGAAAATAAATTTTTCGCAATTTTATTGAATGCCACAAACTATTCAGGGTATCCGGTGGAAAATCATGAGCCCATATTTTTTTAATGTTGCTACTTGGTGTGTTATTAACTGCCAATCCATTACACCATCTATATTAATGACGTAAATTAAAATCAAGTATACAGATCATTTTTGTTTGTAAATCCAAAACAATGAATACATATTTGGCTCCTTACAGAAACAGCAAATGCAACCAAAAGTTTGACTTATTTGAACAGGCCTAGGAAATTTGTCCGGAGATGTACTGTGTGACGAAAAAGTTTGCGTAACTTTAACATGAACCGTATAGCTACATATAATTTATGTCGTTGATAAATTGAAAAACCATTGTTGTTGACCAAAATTATTTATTCGAAATATTTTGAAATCATTTTCTTGCCTTACGACGTTTTAGGTATCAGTTTCTTTTACAGTTCTAAACTTCGTGTACAATATATATAAGCAAAATATATGTGCATACGTTTTAACACTGGCACATACCTAATACTCTAAAGACCGCCAAATCTACGACCAAGGAATCGAGTTTATTTTTATAAACTCGAACCAACGGGAACAACAAACAGATATATCTCGGGGGTTTGCTTAAGAAACAAGGGTTGCATTGAAAAACATTCTCTGCTAAATTTTCAAGATGATCACCAAATACTCTTATTGTCCGAACAGCAACTTGTCGAACTCGACGCTGTACAAGTACACCCTATGCATTTAGACGTTATCAAACTTCATTCTAAATGAAGTAATTCAATTATTAAAAATTAGTTTGGTTGTTAGTTTGTTAGAGTATAAAAATTAGATTACCAAAGATGTTGTCCCATGCTCAAATCGGCATTTCAAACCCTCAAATCCATTTTTTGATATAATTGTTACACTTTGCGATATCCAAATTATTTAAAACAATGTTCAAATCTACCGCCTTATTCTTAGAAAATTTAATTAAAATTGATTTGATTTCTCTAAAAATTAAGAATCATTCTTAGTGGTCATGACAATCTCAAAAATTATTTATACAAGTTAATGAAATGAATATTATATAATTTTCAACATGGTTATAGTGAAGAAAATTTTGTGCTAATTAATTAAATGTTTCATGCGGTAATCGTAATAGCATGTGGATGTGAGCGAGTGTACTTTTTATGTGATATTTGGTAGTAGAATTAAGGAGAGCAGCAACATAACTTCAAGCCCTACATTAACTACTATATATTTGCCATATTTTGATATTGTTGAATTCTTGCTTTGTTTTTAAGATCGCCGAAATTATTTAGTATAAAGCCGTACAAATTTTAAAATTTATTTATGAAGAAAACTTCCAGAATCTTAAAATTATGAAAATAATTGAGCTTAGAATTATCCCAAATTCTTAAAATTTGTGGGTACAATGAATTTGTAAACTTATTGACTCAAACTTCATAAAATTCTCAAAAATTATATATGCAAATTTCATTATATGAACCATTTATGTTGCATCTGGGGAAAATCGATTTGAAAAAAAAAATTTAGTTAATGATAACTGTAGAGCTAATAATATATTTTAATCCTTAAATTTGTTTTTAATTAAATGTTTCAAATTCTTAAAATCTTTAGAAAAAAACATATTTGTAAATTTCTTAAAAAATTAAAGTCTCTGAAAAATTGTTAGATCGTCTAAAATTTCCTAAAATCCTAACAATGCAGATTTATTTAAGCCTAACCCAAATTGTTTAAGTTAAATGTTTCAAATTCATAAAATTTTTGGAAATCAAATCGAATTTCGAAAGATCTTGAAAATTGAATGATTCTGAAAAATTCCTAACTTGACTAACATTTCGTAAAATTCTGAAGGTTCTCTGAAATTTCACTGTATAAGCCGATTATTCTGCAAGTGGGGCAAGTCGATTTCGAAAAAATTTAGTTAATAATAACAGTAGACTTAAACATACACATTTAAATCCGTAAACTTTAGACGTTAAATGTTTCAAATTTTAAAATTTTTTCGGAATAATGAATTTATAAAATTCTTAAAAATTTTAAGTTTTTGAGAAATTCTTGAATTTCATTAAATTTTAAAAATTGTCTGCTAATTTCACTAAATGAACCGTTTATTTTGCAAGTGGGGCAAGTCGATTTTGAAAATTTTTCTGTTAATGATAACTGTAGACACGCCTGTGTAGTTTTCTCGAAAATTTTCCCAGAGAAGTGTGTTGGCTAGGCTAGCCAATCATGATGTAGCATAACAATAACACGATATTTTACTTATCATCTCAGCAAAATGTGTCTATCACGACAATTTAGTGACTGCCCGAAATAACAATTTCGACATTTTCATTTTAGGCTGAAAAAATTGTCTTGACCATATTTATTCCGAAAAAATATTTTTACAAGATATTAACCCAAGAGTATTTTTCGGTATTTTTTCCCAAAAGTTGCACATTTTCAATACGAAAATGATTCAGCTAAAGTGAAACGTAAGTTGTAATCCCGTGAATTGGTGCAAGAAATGGCCTAAATAAAAAAAGAATTATATTAGCCGAAAGGCGGATACTGTAAGGAAAACTGTACGATCCTTGCTCGTTAGTTTAAATCTTGTATGAATTCTAGAGACTATTTTTTTTATTTTAATTTTTTTTTCTTTGGTCATAGCCAAATTGTATCCATCGCCTACAAAACCTATACCAAGCAGTGCTCAATAATTTTTATTTGTATGATTCCAAGGACTACATCCGCCCTTCGGCTAATACATATTACTTTTACTTTGGCCAAGGGCAAGCTGCATCCAAGGCGTACAAAAACTTTACCAAGATGTGCTCGTTAATTGATATTTTGTTTAAGTTCTAATGACTATATCCGCCCTTCGGTTAATACATATTTTTTTTTTACATTAGGAAAGTTATTAGCCTACAAAATCTATATCAAGCTCGTGTTTTTTTAATTAACGTTAATATTACGCTAATTTTAATATAATCGTTTTACCACGTTTAATATAATTGATCGATTCGTCGTAACCTACTACTTCTTCAGTTACACCATTGGTTGTACCGGTTCTATCTTATACTTCTTCTGCTTTACCTAACCTTCAAACAACATTTCCATCTGCTTCCTCATTTGATATTACCAACAAACAATTGTTAGGCTGTTTAACAGGGCAAATAACGGATCTAAAACAGCAATTAAACGATTTAGCAATGAACAACTTTATTTTGGAGAGAGATTTTGAGAAAGTGAACAAAACTTGGATAAACAAGCTTGATAAACTTGAATACTCGGAAAGTTTATAGAAAGCAACGACATTTATATTTCAGGACTTCCGATTTGTTGAATAAATCAATCAAGGTAAATTCGAATGATTTCCATATTGTTTCGAAACGGATTTTACAAAATGGTAAATCTGGTTTGGAGTCCTTGTCAATTACTGTTAATATAAATAAATCTGTTATCAAAAATCAGATCTTATCAGCTGTAACAAAGCGTGGGAGTCCTCTACTCAGCAATTTATTTAAATAATCGCTTGACCAACTATAATTTTCGTCTTCTTAAGACTGTTAAACAATTTGAGAAATCAAAATCAAATATAACAACACTGAAGTATATATTATCGTCTAACATATTTAAAATTTTAAATAAAATCATCACATCAGATTTTACATTTGTACCTAGAGAATCTACATTGGACCATACAATAACTGTCTTAGTTGGTATCTAACATTAGTTCATCATTAAATAATTCTCATTTCTCTGCGGGACCATTCATTGATGTGGCTGAAAAGATTGATTGTGTTGATCGTTCCATATTAATTTCTAAACTAGAAAAATTAGGATTCCGGGGTTTGCAATTAAATTTAATTAATTAATTGACGAATTAAGAAACATTTTATTTGTTAATAATTGTGTTCCGCAAGGATCAAACTTAGGTCCGGTTTTATTTTTGCTTTATATTAATGACATTTCAGATGATTCGGCTATCATCTACTCATCTCCTACTTTTAAACTAATTTTATGTTAATATGCAAAGTGATTGCAATCTTATTTATGGTTGGTTTTTAAAAAACAAACTAACCGTAAATTCTGATAAAGCGAAAATTATATTTTTCCACCATCACAAAAAAAATGATATGGGATCATAATCTAATCAAAATGAATAGCGTTATTATTAATGAAGTTTGTAAAATTAAATACCTTGAGAAAATATTGAATGCAGAATTAAGTTTTCGGGAACATGTTCAAACTTTTAAATCACGTTTGATTCCATTTATCGTAGTGTTGGAACATATTAAATATCTGCTACCAGTCAATAAAAGCCATATTAAATATCTGTACCACTCTAACATTTATTCACATTTGGGTTGCTTAGCAAATATTTAGGATTGTGCACCACATATAAGCAAAATATTTGCGCTTTGCTCGATTCATACGTTTTAACACTGGCACATAATACTCCAAATACCGCCAAATCTATGACCAAGCAATCGAGTTTAATTTCATAAACTCGAATCAACGGGAACACCAAATAGATATATCTGCAGATATTTCACCTAGTATAAATTATCAGTTTTTTTTCTTTTCATTGGGGATTTGCTTAAGAAATAAGGGATGCAATGAGAAACATTTTCTGCTAAATTTCGAAGATGATCACCAAATCGATTAGAAAATGGTTTAAATCACGGTTTGCTTCAATTTGTGTACATACATATTTGTCAATAATCGCCACTTCGATTTACCTGCTCTCATTTTCCGAACAACAACTTGTCGAACTCGACGCTGTACAAGTATTACTTCAGTGTTGATTAAATAATTAAATTAATAAAAATTATTTAAGTTGTGTGGTCTGTTGCCTTCGAAAATTAAGATTTTTATTAGATCGATAAGGGTTGGTCAACAAAAAATTATGAAACCAAGACGGGACGTTATGTGTTTCATGGTTGATTGTTACTTTGTTAGAGTATAAAAATTAGATTATCAAAGATGACGTCTCATGCACAAATCGGCATTTCAAACCTTCAAATCAATTTTTTGATTTAATTGTTACACTTTGCAATATCCAAAATACAAAAATGTTCAAATCTACACATACTATAATTAAACAATGGCAACCCTAATATAACCAGTTTAATTTAAATTTTCTTAATATTAAATTTAGTCAGTTTCGGAGGGCCTAGAAAAATTCATTATTTTTGTTTACTACCAGAATGATGTAAGATTGATTGATTAATTTATACAAAACGCTAAATTTCATTTAAATATGAATATTATATAAATTTCAATATGGTTATAGCGAAGAAAATTTTGTGTTAAAAAATTAAATATTTCAGGCGGTAATCGTAATAGCATGTGGATGTGGGTTAGTGTACTTTTATAAGATGCCCAAGCCCTAAAGTGACTACTATATATTTGCCATATTTTGAGATTGTTAAATTTTTGCTTTGTTTTTAAAGTCGCCCAAATTCTTTAATATAAAGCCTTTCTAATTTTAAAATTTATTTAGGTAGAAAACTTCCAGAATTTTTATATATAATGCCCCAAATTCTTAAATTTTGTGGGTACAATGAATTTGTAAATTACTTAGAAATGTAAATTTTTTCACAAATTCCCAAACTGACTTAAATTTCATAAAATTCTCAAAAATTATATGCAAATTTCATTATATGAACGGTTTATTTTGCATCTAGGGCACACCGATTTGAAAAAAATCGAAATGATAACTCTAGAACTAATAATATATTTTAATCATTAAATTTGTTTATTTAAATATTTGAAATTAAACCGTTCACGTGAACTATAAGAAAATGAGCCTAAATCTGTGACAAAGAGTGTTTTGCCTTTATCAATTTCAGTCAAAACGCAAATTAAAATTCGAAGATTAAATCGAAACACAATTATTTCTCTGGTTAGGGGATACATTTATAGCTACATATTTGGAGATTTTAATCTGCTATTTGGTGAACTATCACAACTTTAGTCCAAATCTCTGATAATGGCCGTTAATGGCCTTTTAACAATTTCATGCAAAATCACAATTTGAAGTTAAAAATTCGTAGCACATTTATTTCTCTGATTAGGGGATACCTTCATAGCTTGATGAATGGGGAATTTAATTGGCTATTTCATGAACTGTCACAACTTGAGTCCAAATCTCTGGTAATGGCCGTTAATGGCTTTTTGTCAATTTCATGCAAAATCGCAATTTGAAGTTAAAAATTCGCAGCAGTTTTATTTCTCTGATTAGGCGATACCTTCATAGCTTGATGAATGGGGAATTTAATCGACTATTTCGTGAAATATCACAAGTTGAGTTCAAATCTCTGGCAATGGCCTTTATCAATTTCTTCAAAACCATTATTTGCATTTAAAAATTCGCATCACATTTATTTCTCTAGTTAGGGTAACCCTTTGTGGCTTGATGAATGGGGAATTCATCCATCAAGCTATAAAGGTATCCCCTAACCAGAGAAATAAATGTGTTGCGAATTTGTCACTTCAAATTGCGAATTTGCATGAAATTGATAAAAGGAAATTAATGGCCATTCCTGGAGATTTAGACTCAAGATGTGATAGTTCACAAAATATCGAGGTATGAACGTATCCCTTAACCAGAGAAATAAATGTGCTTCAAATTTTTAACCCAAACTGCGGTTTTGCATGGAATTGATAAAAGGCCATTATTGGCCACTGCCAGAGATTTGTATTTAAGTTGTGATAGTTCACGAAATAGCCGATTAAATTCCCAATCCATTAAGCTATGAGGGTATCGCTTAACCAAAGAAATAAACGTGCTTCGAATTTTTAACTTAAAACTGCAGCCTTGCATGAAATTGTTAAAAGGCCATTAATGGCCATTGACAGAGATTTGGACTCAAATTGTGATAGTTTGCAAAATAGCCAATTTTATATTATTCATCCATCAAGCTATGAACTTATACCCTATTCAGAGAAATAAATGTGCTTCGAATTTTTAACTTAAAATTGCGATTTTGTATGAAATTGATGAAAGGCCATTAGTGGCCATTCTTAGACATTTCGACTCAAGATGTGATAGTTCACAAAACAGCCGATTCAATTCCCAATCCATCATGATTTGAAGGTACCCCTAACCAGAGAAATAAATGTGCTTCGAATTTTTAAATGCAAATAATGGTTTTGAAGAAATTGATAAAGGCCATTGCCAGAGATTTGAACTCAACTTGTGATATTTCACGAAATAGTCGATTAAATTCCCCATTCATAAAGCTATGAAGGTATCGCCTAATCAGAGAAATAAAACTGCTGCGAATTTTTAACTACAAATTGCGATTTTGCATGAAATTGACAAAAAGCCATTAACGGCCATTACCAGAGATTTGGACTCAAGTTGTGACAGTTCATGAAATAGCCAATTAAATTCCCCATTCATCAAGCTATGAAGGTATCCCCTAATCAGAGAAATAAATGTGCTGCGAATTTTTAACTTTAAATTGCGATTTTGCATGAAATTGATGAACGGCCACTAGCACCCCTTGTCAGAGATATGGACTCATGTTGTGATGTTTCACGAAATAGCTGATGAAATAGCTTATTATATTTTCGACCTATCAAACTATGAACGTATCCTCTAAAAAGAGAAATAAATGTGCTTCGAATTTTAACCTCCAAATTGTGGTTTTGCATGAAATTGGCCAAAGTTGATTAACACTTTTTGCGATAGATTAGAACTCAGTTTCCGATATTATACGGAATACCTGAACCAATTCGCGACCTATTGACGTTTTTTCCCAGAAAAGTATTTTACAAACTAAAACTTTGATGTTTATTTTTATGGTTGGGAATATTGGTTTTAAATTTAGCACATTGATATTTATCGAAATAGATTTAATATATTTAATTAAACTACTTTAATGTTCGGACTAAGCTGTACAAATTAATTGTTTTGTTTTAATAAAACGCCAAATATGTTGGTTTTATTATTTATTCTGTCGTGAAGATTAAGAAATTCAGTAAAATAATGCACGGAAATAGCACAAATTAACATAATATGTACTCATTTATGGGCTGAATCTTGATATGTCAAAATAAATGAGCTTGAACTGAACTTAATCCAAATTTATTTTAATAACAAAACATTTATAGATAAATTCTGAATTCTTAGCAGTGTACAAAAGGCACCAACACATACTAAAATCAATGAGAATCTTATAGAATTTTGTTTATTCTAATAGGATTTGTATACTGGGAACTACTATACTTTTATCTGGCAAAAAAAAAATGGGAAATACTTCACATCCATAATGAACTTTTAAATTTCTTAAAAAATTAAATTCTCATGCGCCGTTTATTTAGAAAACATAAATTTAAATAACTAAATTGTTTAAGTTAAATGTTTCAAATTCATAAAATTTTTAATTTTATCTTAAAAATTGAAAGATTTCGAAAAATTCCTAAATTGATTAAAATTTCATAAAATTCTGAAGGTTTTCTGAAATTTCACTATATAAGCCGATTATTCTGTAAGTGGGGCAAGTCGATTTCGAAAAAATATAGTTAATTATAAAAGTAGACTTAACCTTAAATTTTCGAAATTAAAATATTTCAAATTTTAAAATTTTTCGGAATAATGAATTTATAAAATTCTTAAAAATTTAAGGTGTTTGAAAAATTCTTAAATTGACTGAAATTTCGTTAAATTTTGAAAATTGTTTGGAAATTTCACTAAACGAACCGTTTATTTTGCAAGCCGAGTTTGAAAGATTTTTTGTTAACGATAACTGTAGACATGTCTGTGAATTGTTCTCGAAAATTATCCCATAAAAGTGTGTTAGCAAGGCTATGGTTAATCATGATCATCCCAGAAAAATGTGTCTATCACAAGATATTAACCCGAGATTTTTATCCAATAGTTGCACATTTCCAATACGAAAATGATTCAGCTATAGTCAAATGTAAGTAATAATTCCATGAATTGGTGCAAGAAACCATTGTAGCACAAGTATAAGGATCTTGCCTATGGCCTAAGTACAAAAAATTACATTAGCTGAAAGGCTGATATAGTTCCGAAAATTAAACGAGCCATGCTCGTTAATTGATTTCTTGTATGACTTCTTGGGACTACATCTGCCTTTCGGGTAAAACAATTTCTTTTTACTTTGCCTACAGATATGATGTATCCAAGTCGTACAAAACTTTTACCAATATGTGCTCATTATTTTAAATCTTGTTTGACTTCTAGGGACTATATCCGCCTTTCGGTTAGTACAATTGTTTTTTTACTTTAGCCATAGTCTAAATTGTGTCAATCGCCTACAAAACCTATACCAAGCCGTGCTCAATAATTGTTATTTGTATGAATTCTAGGGACTATATCTGCCTTAGGCATGTTGTATTGTTGGCCTATACAACTCGTTTTTTTTAAATTAAGTTTTATAATACGCTAGTTATAATATAATAGTATTACCACAGTTAATATAATAGTATTACCATATTTAAGTATAATCGTTTCCTGGGAATTTTTTCCGGCTAGTTTCACAGAGGTTAATGCCTCAGTGGAACCACAAATAATTGCTAAAGAAATTAAATGCAAATTAATTTTTTGTTTGCCCACTGGCCTAATAAAACGTCCAATATTTACTTCTAAGGTACAATTTATCAGTAATTTTCTAAATTATACAACCGACTCCTCAACTACAGCAAATTAAAGTTTCGTTAAATTTTTATTTTAGCAAAATATATTTTTTGCTCCCGGTATATTCAACATTCCAATTGATTTATGATGTAACACCACCAACCAAAGCGATAACAAAATATTCTTTAGCCAACAGGCAAATTTTACTTTTGGTGGTTATTTGATTATTTGTTTGTTTTCATTTTTTGTTATCGAAAATTTGTAGCATGTACCCAAAACGAGAATGAGAAAATAAATCACAAAAGACACAGAGTAATACTTAATAAGCCCAAAAATTACTATAGAAGACTTTGATAAAAACAAAACGACGAAAATTACTTTGCGTCAAGAGTGTAAAACACTAAAAACAAAGCGTTGTAGCATACAGATAAAGGGGATGTCGTGCACACAATTGAGGAAAATGACTTTTCCTATTTATATTGTATACATATTGTAGTACAAACACACCCTTCCTCGTCCAAAGTGTTGTTTATTATTTTTTGCAATTCAAAATATTTTTCCGTGTATATGTGAGAGCTGTGTTAATATTCTCTTTACCCAAAACCAATGACAAACAACAAACAAATATCAGTTACTAATAGGTTATCATGGAATATGTACCATAAAATTAAATCACTGCTGCTTAAAAAAACAAAACTGGGAAATTGGAACGATTTTTTGTTTTGTTTTTTACTATCTGTGTTCATACAATTTTCTCGAACTTATTTTATACGCTAAAGCGTCCATATTCTCTCTCTCTCTCTCTCTCATAAATTTGTGTGTAAATAAAGCGTTTGTAAAGCTTTTATTGTGTACTTTTGTGTAAATATAACCAAATATAAAAAGGATTCACAATACATTTTCACTAATACGCAATGGAAAACTTTAACTATGATCTCCGAGGGGAAAATAATTTACACCCGTGTAGTATTAGTTTTTCTCTTTTGGCTGCGAGCTGTTGCAAAAACAAGTGACAACCAAATGAAAATAAATAAAAATAAACGGGAAATATTTAGTTGTTGGTTTTGTGCTGTATGCGTTTGTGTTTGAGCTTTTTGGGGTATTTACGAGTATGAGTAAATAAAACGAAATACTAGTACATGTCTTTGGTAAATGTATTGGTGTAAACATTTTTTTTGGTGGTTGGGTGGGAAAATACACAAACATACAAAAAAAAGTTCGACGGTAATAGAATGTTTACAATATTTTGGATAGGAAATAAACAGTTTTCTACTAATCGAAAGGTAATATGATGACCTATTTCGGGACGATTTGTCTTGTTAACAAAGTTTCCTAAATTTTTAATTTATTTTGAGTTCTATATTAAGTACAGTAAAAATATCATACGTTGTTGTCACACTCTAAAATTATTAATTTCTTGTTTTATTGACAACCTCACGTTACAAATGTTCAATAAAGATGAACAAATTACTTTTCAGCTAGTAGTATAGAGTATAAAAACAAAACAAATAAATAATTGCCGCCAATTAGATGTGAATTCGGGAAAATTAATAAAAAGAGCCATCATAAAAAGAATATTCACAACCTAATGTAACAGATTTGATTATGTTAAGAAGAACACCCAGCTACTCCTTATATATCAAAAAAACTTGTTTCTTGCAGAAAACAGATGGATTTACTACATGCAAAAATACTTGTCGAAGTAGCAAAGGAACATCGCAATACTCTGTACATGTTAGAACGACAGAGGGACATAACGGTAAAAATGTGATTGAGGTAACGGTTGTACTTCAAAAGCTAAACAATAATAAGCAACGCAGACGAATTCCATTACAGAATCCACTTTCTAAACCACCACTCATAAAATCAGCATTCGAATGCTTGGCAAATAATAGTGAATCGTTCTAACAACAGGAGATTTCTTATGTGCTTGTGTTTCATCCGATGAAATAACTGCTTGTCTAAATAACCTATGGAGATTTTGCTTAATCTCCAGGCACAGCAATTTTCAATGCTAAAGTAAAGTAACTTGCCTAGTATGTTTGGGGAAGCAAAACACATTACATCTACGACGCCTGCAACTATTCACTCAGTCGAGAATACCAATGAGCACAATAAAGTGCCTTGTTAGCTAAGGCTGTGATCAAGGCAACAAGTTTTATTGGATATTCAGCCACAGTCATTGATTATTCCGCAAGCAGAAGATGAACTACTCCGACGAATAAAAACCAACATTATTAAATGTAAGATTTACCTAACAATATCTCCACATTTTGTATCAACATTCAACCATAGGTAGAGAGGCTTTCATCTGGCCAAGATTAACAGACCATCTACCATCTGTACCACTAAATGGCTCTAGCGATAATCCGTGGTAGGAGCTGGTACTCGCAGATCCGGACTACGACACCTCTGCTTCTGTCGATTTGATTCTAGGTACAGATGTGTAGCCAACATTTTATTTGACGGAGTGATTAAAAAATCACCGTACCAATTTATAGCTCAGACAATTATGTTAGGACGGACTCTTCTGGGCCTCGCGACACAATCACAATAATCTTCAAATAAAGTGTCGTTGGAGGTGGAAAATAATCAAAACCTAAAATTACGTAAATTTAAGAGATACCCATGTTTAAAATAAACACAGCGGAAGAAGAGTTGTGTGAAGACCAGGAATAGTATAAGCTTTAACGATATTCAACTGGATGGCCCAACAAAACAACATGATCTATTTTCAATAATCTCAAGGTGGAGAAACCACAACCTGTTTATCGCACATATTAAAAAATATAAGGGCAGACCCTGGTGACCAAATTACAAAAAAATTGCCAAAGGGTACTATGAAGAACTGATCCCCAAAGCAAAATTATAACACCTGTTAAGAACATTAACTTATGGGTCATCTTCCGCACCATACTTAGCTATAAGAACTTTCAAACAATCGCGCACAGATGAACAGAAAGCCTTTTCGATTGCATCAGAAATTGTTCTCAAAGAATTTTATGTTGATTATATCTGGCGCAGACAAAAAGAATACGCAGTAAAATGCCAATGCTAAGATGTTTCCCTCCTCCTCCTCCCCTATCATTATAGGAAAACTATTGTTTCAGCAGTCTTTAATAAGGGACAGTCATAGAATGAAGAGATACTAAAGGATTTGAAGGAAAAGTGGATCGATTACAAAACCACTTTTAACGAGCTGCTGAAAATTAGAATTTAACGCTCGTTAGACACAGAAGATATACGTGCGATAATTTAGAGCTACATGGCTATTGTGAAGCTTTGGAATTAGGGTACGCTGTCTACTGCAAAGAAACAAATGCAGGAAAAACAACAATAACTCTTATTTCGGGAAAAACCAAGGTGGTTCCAATAATTTGAAAACTTAGTTTTCCAAGATTAAAATTTTGTGGAGCATCCTTATTAGCGAAATTATTATTATTTTTTTTTTTTTATACATATTTTAATTGGGTGCAGAGCGGACTTATTAACGCTCCTAGCTCCTTGTAACTGTCAGACAACTGTCAGTCTATTGAGACAAGTTTCAGAGGCCATGGCCTACAAGGACACCCAAGTAAATGGAAAACTGTCGTAAAAAATTAAATATCACAGCTAACTGGTGATTTATATCCTGACGAATTAGCTCATTATGAATTATGGTGGTCAGATGTAGAATGGCTTTCAAGAAATATTGAGCGCATAATGAATAACGTGGTAGCAGATTTAAAACATTAAAAACAATGTCATTATAGCAGATGATATCAAAAAAATTGCGAAAAGGGGATTAGTATAGGCTAGGCAGTAAGAGCAAGATCCTCTCGTTACATCCTTTTCTAGACATTCTTGGAATATTAGAAATAGAAGGGCTATTGCAACACTCAAACTTGAAGTAAAATTAAAATGACCCAGTCACCATACCATATACATAAATGTCATCTCAGCAGTTTAATCCCATATTGGGGACATAGAAGTAATCCAAGGCAAAATAGCCGCAAAACAACATATCCACCGATGTCAGAAATGTTTCAAATTCAATACTGGTCGAGTGACTTAACCGACGGAAAGTTTACCATCGCCAAGGGTAACACTTTATACCGGCTCGCTCAATCTTCGGATGTTAATAGCTCGCGAAATCAATAGTTAGAAAGATTTCTAGAAAATGTAGAGCAAAAAGGAACCAATATAACATGTAACACCGCACGAAGTGGACAAAACCACAACCAAAAATAAAAGAAAACCTACTGGTCCTTATAAGAAATGAAAATTTAGCACCAACCAAGTTGATGTTAGGAAAAGTAACAGAAACCACCCAGGACGTCACTTTAAATACAGAAACGGCCAAATACCCAAAAAGTCAATTGCTAAGGTCAATCCGTTATCAACAATAATAAATTTAGCATAAAATCAAACATCAATTATCAACGCAACAGTAAACGCTATCAAACCTAACAGTGACATAGCAAGAAAACACTTAAAAGTATCAGCCAGCTCTGCATATACCCATACAATTCAATTGATCAACATGTTATCTAAACAACTCATGCTAATCAATAAAAATGTGCAAGATACTCAGAAAACCGTCATTAAAGTACTCATATATGCGCATAACTGCATGATAAATTCACAGTTGATACCCCCTATGCAGCTTGAAAACGAACAACGGAAAATTCAGGATCGTGTACCCACTGCAGTTACTCTTTCAGGTTGTCACCTCACTGATATTTATGAAGTGATAACCTTTGGTTCAATAAACTATCTACAACACTTACCGAGTAAATCCAATACCTTTCGAACATCATACTCAACAGTATCATTGGGTCTAACCCATAGCTAGCCTTGTGTTAGAACAACCAAACAAAAACATTTATTTTAACAATTTGAATTTGGAGAAGTTTGAGGTAATGCCTAAACAGAGTCTACCAGACATTAGAAGCAAGGTAGTAACTCTATACCAGGCTAACAACGGGAATAAAATGGCCGTCAGTATAAGAAAAAAATTAAATAACTTACTCTGGAGTAATAATGAACAAATATGATTATAACACAAAAATTGACGAATTCTTTATTAACAAAAGAGTTTAAGTATTAACCGAGGACCCTACTGCAAGATTAAAGGTGTTATCAACTTATGTCTTCAGTAATAGTGAAATCCGGAAAAATAAAATGATAAAACCAGAAATCTCATCAATTCGAGGTATTAGCAAGCGAATGAGGCCAGCGGTGAATTTTACGTTAGCACTTACATTCAAAATTGCATCATATTTAAATAAATGGTTGGTTAACACTAACTTTATGGAGGGAACACTCCTTTAAAAATTGTCTAGTGCTAGTTAACAAAATTGAGGAAATCAACTTACCTATAGCAATGCAAAGTTGCTTGATGTTACAAATACGTGATATTGAAGTACTGGAAATATTAGCGACATGATCCAGGAATAGTATGGCCTGCGTTATGCCTTCATCTTATATGAATCTCGCTGATATTAATTCAGCTCCAAAAATGGTTCTGAGCCGATTATCCAGCCGACAGGTGGCCAAGTTCAATAGATCCATGGTCTCTGGCAATAAAGCGGTCATTACAGTCGACAACCCAAAAAGCACTATGTCTTATGTGCCCTTGTTTTTTATAAAATTCGCTTGGATCCGGTATATCTATTTCCACTCTTCAGCAGTACTGGGCACCTAAAAGAAATATAACCAATTTATTTAATTTGTTATTACAGGATAATTAGAGGAGATTTAGTCGAATAGTTCGGATGAGCATGAAATGGCACTTGTTTTGCGACCTAACAAGATGAATGGCTTCACGCTTAAAATGTAGTAAAAAGAGAACTGCAAAATCAATGAATAAACAGCAAGAATGGTAATGCCCAAGCGATTAATTTTAAGGCCATAGAAAATTTTACAGACCATTTTGGCAAATACGTGGTAGCCTATTTTAGGAAGCTTCCTTATATTAACGGAAACGCTATTCTAACAGAAACGTAATCGCGGGCCCCACTTCTACTTGCATCGGATTCAGCTGGCTTGACGAAAAATTCATCTGGCTAACCAAAAAATATTTCGAGAAATCACATAATTAAAATTGGTTTGGTTGATTCAATTGAATCTTAATAAATGTTAAAATCACTTCTATTTTTTTAATAGATAAATTTATGTACTTACCTTCATAAAACGGCTGCAAGGCCTTATAAATTTGTAGAAGAACCAAAAGGTATGAACATAGATATGGAATTTTTGGAATAAGGAACAGTTATTCTAACTACAGTTAAACTATCACAACTCGATAAGGTTATGTCCAATTTAAACCATGATGAGATTGGTTGTCTTACCCAAGTTGGCTGTTTTTGTATTTTTCGGCCAATCATAATTTAATCAAATTTTCAAAAGTTCCTCATCTCCAGAAACTAATTTTTTTATAGAATCGTAGATGCACATTGGCGACTTCTCCTTCCAAAACACTTTCTGACACAGGAACGTTTACGTTTATTTAATATTTTCAGCAATCTTTCGCAATTTCCGTTTTTATTATTAAAATTTCTGCAAAGACCAACAAATTCGACATCATTATCAAAGACTATTTGATTCAATTAAATTGAATATAAAGTTGACTAATGATAGCGAGGCGAAAAAACGGTTTTCATGTTACAAGTAATGTTGAAGTGCTATCTGACTGAACTTATATTCTTGTTGTAATGAAAAAGCCACTTCGCGATCTGCACTTATGCCTAACGAACTTTTGCAAAACTTGAACGAGGATAATATAGAAATCGACAATAGTTTGTGGGTTCTCTTCCTTACAATTGCGGTTTTTGATGTTACACCTCTGATGTTTTCTGTAACTTTAAATTTTTAGTAAGTGTAAGTCTGTCTAGTATTAGACTACCCACCATTGTACCATAAACCAGTGCAGAGTTGAGAAATGTTGAACATTCTTTGAGCTCCAAACTTTGAAGACATTTTTTTCGAAACTAACGTTGAATATGACACGTACATACATCCAAAATAATCTCACTATTGGTCAGAAGTATTTACATTCTTTTCCATATTATATAATGTTAAGGTTTACCGTTAGTTCAGTATTTAGCCGCATTGCAGACTTTTGCAAATTTTTTTACGGGGTTCTACTTTCTCGTAGAACATTGTGAATAATCCGCGATATTCAAAGACATATTTAAAAGCCTGAAGATGATTGATGTCATTTTTATAAGCTATCGCTGGGAAAAAATTCAGTTCAAGGTACTCGTGACAAATCTTGGAGAATAAGATTTTCCAAAAATCTTTAGAAACTTTAGTGGGTAGGTAGTACCCCCCTACCCTCTTTAAAATCTTTGGAGACGTTCGAAATTGATGATGACCATGCAGTTCGTACGATTGGAACTGTAATTCGTCACCCAAAAAATGGAATACGAGGAATTGAAGAAGGAGCATTTCTTGACAGCTCTTAAAAATAACGCGCATCAACAGCCGAGTGAGAGATGTGGGGAATTTTTGTCAAGAATCCAACCAAAGGCAATGGGGTTTGAAATTAACGCTAATTGACAAATTCATATATGGAGTGGCGAATAACGATGCTTTTAAAAGGTTGTGGGAGGAAAGTGTAAATAATATTCACTGAATATGATAAGGCGAGAAGAAGGCATGGAATGTCATCATAAGAAAAGGCGCAAAAGAAAATAGCTTCTGAAAAAATTTTGGAAAGTGTATAGTGCCTGGGAAGCCGAAAGTCGATGTTATACGATTCCGGTGTAAAAAATATACCCGTCGGATGTGTAAAACTAAGCGTAAACAAAGAAATTATTTTATCGAAGAGGAGGACGAAAAAGCAACAGAAGAAGGTCAACTGGAACATAACAAGATTGAAATTGTCACAGGTTGCCCCGTTTTGATGTTACCATATGATACGTTAAATCGAGAATTAATTTAAGGCAGTACAATGCTGTGCTTAAGACATTAATCAGATAAAGTTTTTTATTTTACTTTTCCCATTACAACGAAATCATATTGGCTAGGTATTGTAATTGTGAAAAATTTTGTTCCAAACTTTCACATTTCTCGAAGAATTAGGTTACCAGGACCCCGAAACATCGATTAGATAAATGTTGTGTGCGTCCTTTCGTCCTTACAGTCATGCATTTTTATTATTTTTGTTCTGCCTCCTATTCTCATAATAGTTATTGTCTAAATTTTGTACAAAGACAGGTTTTAATAATGAGGAGTTTGTGTTAACTTTTAGGTCAATTTGAGCCTAGAATAGAGGGGGTTGTATTGGAAGAGAAAACTCTCAGAACAGTTTTTCATTAAAACGAGACCGACGATTTTTTTGTTATCTTGATGATAAATTTGACGATTCATCATCTACCTGTTACCAAAATTAAAAGTCGATTTCAGCATTGCATGGAGGTCATTTTAACAATATGAAGTAATATAAATTTGTTGATCAGTTTTCTGAGGTAATGTCGAACTATTCGACGAAATATTTTTCTACGGTTAATACTCCTTCCAAATTTCAACAATTGCTCCATAGGTGTCTTTAAGATAAAATGTATGTAGTTTATCGTGTCACATGGAATTTAAATTTCTAAATTTACCTAAAATACTTTGCTGGTAGCAAATAATTTCGTCCACATTTAAAAATAAGAAACATATATCAGATTTTAAATATACCAATACATTCCCATTTCTGTGGGATTTACGTTCATCGACATCATCGTTGATCGATACATTATTTGTGAATTGGTACTTGAGACGCCTTTAAAAAATATCACACAATTAGGGGGGATCAGGTTTAAGAAAAAGGCGCTGGGAGATGTAGAAGGAGTAGGGATTTGGTAATAAAAGATAATTAATGATAATTCTGATTTTGTATTGTATGTGTTTCGTTGCTTTGTACTCTCAAATGGTCCACAGCGATGCCCCGTCCAGACTGAAGCACTGAATAAAATTATATAAGCCAACGTTAATCACGTTGAACAAACGGCACAAGTTTTCAGAAAATAAATTTTGAACATTGTCGATACCCTCTGAATGGAGTAATATAAATTCTTTAGGATTTTCAACAGTGTACTAGAGACGTGTAACTAGATCTATTTGTTAAATATCGAAGATGAGAAATGGCGAATGCAACTAACATTATTTGCGAGTCTGTGATTTGGCGGCATATGAAACGGAAAATGTTTGTGAAAAATAAACGGTTGGTTTGGTGATCTATAACGGACGCTTTATGGGAGAAGTGTCGCTTGAGAAGTAGGACAGATAAAGGATCCAAACCTTTGTTGGAGCGGAATATATTCTTGCTTATGATAGAAGTGAATAATACAAGTTCAGATAGTATTGAAACGCATTTCAATGACTACAGTGAATTGTCTAGTATGGAGTTACAAAAATATGTGAAAGAAAATGTTATTCCTGTTTTTATAAAACATGGGGTCGTACGTTTGGCTCATAAACAGAAAGCGAAGGGCGAGTTGGATTATTTATAAAAATTAGACGTCATTTCGAAAGCTGAAAATTCTCATTGTGGAGCTCCACTTGTAGCAGCTTTAAAAAATGAAGCAAATATTTATCTTCTGTGCTTATTATTTAGTAACAATAAATAAACAACTAAAAAACATGAATTATCCATTACCAACAATTAAGTTAAAATTATTTAAACCAGTAAATTTAGAAAACTATTACTGAACTGGTTGATTCAAATCATAAGAACAATAAAAATGAAGCTTATGAAGCAGTAACAAGTGGCTGGATCCTAACGTAATAAATGCCTCCTAACAAATTATACCGTAGAAAAAATTTGCACATATACATTTTACGTATCATCGATACCAGATAATTAAGAAGATTTTCAATCTGTCACTTGCAATTAAAATAATTATCAATTGTGAATCCTTGGCATTTAAATATTGGGACACATTCAATTTTAACACAAGCATTTGAACATGTTGCCTGGTTACTTGCAAGTTCATGATATATGATGTTATGATCCGCAATAGAATCACCATTAAAACTATAAAATATAGCATTGGTTTTCGTGCTGCAAGACGAAATGCTTATCACATCATTTCCTGTGCAATGCTAAGTCAAAATGAATACGTTTAACAGTATCAATCTTTGTCGGTCCATTGTACATGAATACTAAGTCATCTGAAAAAGCAACCGACAAAGAAATAAGTTCAATACAAAATAAGGATTTTTAATAAATCGAGAAGAGCAATGGACCTAGTACGGACCCTGTGGAACTCCATCGTTAATTACAAAACTTTGACTAACACAATCAATTATTTTTACACTCTGTACCTTTTTCGATTCGACAAGTAAGAATTAAACTATTGAATATTAGCTCCACGAAAACCAGCACAAAATAGTTTTTTTAATAAGACACTGTGGTTTTCCATGTCTGTTCAAAATATTAACTATTTTGAATTATAAAAAATATTATATATAATTATGACTTCATGTCACAACTAATTTATTTCAATTGAATTATGTATACAGAAAAGGTGTTTATATATATACGAAAGAGAATGACAATAAATGACATAAATTTGAGTATTCTTTTTCTCTAAATGGTGAGCTCAACCTAATACAGTAGTTTATTGGATGTATTCGAGATACATCATTTTCCCCTTCTTAATTTTACCGAAAACGCAGTGGTTTGTTTCGGGGTCGCTCTGAGCGGCGAATCGCTACCGGGGTGGTATCTATCCTGGTATTTCTGCTGTCTTCACTCCATGTTGATGGTTGTGGTTCTGTCGAGTTCTTCGCTGATATATTCGGCAAGAACGCGACTAATGGTAGTGTGTTTTGCTCTACCATTGTTGGTGATTGATTTGGACTTTCGCCTTTGTTAAATTCGTTCATAATTTCAGAATTTTCATCATTTCCTTGAAATCTTTTACGAATTTGATTTTGGTGACGCCTGTAAATTCCAGATGCTGTATTTATGATGAAAATTTTCTTTCCAATGATTTTTGAAATTTTACCCGACATCCACTTATTTCCACGCCTGAAATGCTTGGCGTACACAGCTTGCCCTGGATAAAACTTTGACGTTGTTTTAGAATGCTGGTGTTGTGGAATCAGTACTAAGGCAGATATTATGGTACGAGGCTGTCGTCCATGTAGAAGTTCTGCTGGCGATTTTCCACTGGATGGATCGGGTGTAGCCCTGTATGTCTTTAGGTATTTTAAGAGTGCTCTTTGCTGATTATTCTCATCTGCCATGATTTTAGTGAAAGATGATTTAAATGTCCGGATGAATCTTTCTGCTTGTCCATTTGAGGCAGGATGAAATGGAGCTGACGTCAGATGCTTAATGGTATTTAGTTCACAAAATTTGCAAAATTCTTCTGACGTAAATTGTGGACCATTATCTGACACTATGGTTACTGGTAAACCCTCAATTGCAAAAATTGACTGAAGTGCCTGCACCGTGGTAGCTGTGGTGGTATCCTTTAACTGGATAGTGTAAGGAAACTGTGAAAATGCGTCCACGCAGATTAACCACATTCTATCGAGAAAGGGACCTGCGAAATCGATATGGATACGTTCCCATGGATATTTCGAAGTAGGCCAACTAGAGTAGGTCTTTCTTAGATCACTTGCATTTGACTGGCACACTGCACAATTTGACACGACACGTTCTATTTCCTTGTCAATATTTGGAAACCAAACATGTCTCCGAGCTACCTGTTTCATTCTAATTGAACACCAATGACCATCGTGTAGAAGTTGAAGTACTGTAAACTGGACTGCTTTTGGAATAACGACTTGGCTGTGTTCTGTTTGAAGTAGAATACAATTTGACTGCAATGATAAAGCAAACTTTCGATTAAAAAATGGGGTAATCGCGCTATCGGCCTTGGAAAGATCATTTGGCCATCCGTCTCGGATGAAACTTGAGACCTTTGACAACACAAGATCGTCAATTGTCGCCCTAGCGATCAACAACGAATTGATAGGTAATTCGTCTAAAGCCATTTGATTTAGCTGGCCCACGTTCGTTAACTTTTTAACCTTGGAGAGCGATAGCCCAACGTTAAAGCCTTTGCAGTGTTGCGACTGGCAGTTTCTTATTTGAATGAAAAATCGTCGTCAACGGTTTGTGATCCGTAAGCAATTTAAATTTTCTGTCGTATAAATATTGGTGAAATTTTGTCACACCATAAATAATGGAAAGTGCTTCCTTTTCCACTTGCCCGTATGCTTGCTGACTTTTAGTCAATCTTTTTGATGCAAACGCGATAGGATGCTCAGACCCATCTGGGAAACGGTGAGAAATTAGGGCCCGGCGCTGTACTTGGATGCATCTGTAGCAATAATGATTAGACGATCCTAACTCCCAAGTAGCACGAGTGGGTTGGGATAACGTTGTACTGTGGTTGGCTAAATGACTACTGGTCGGCTAGCCAACGTTGTGACAATGGTATGAAAACTGAGATACAACGTTATTGGGGAATAAATTTTGGGTTGTAACAACGTCGTAATAACTATTATCCGACTTATTAATTGACCATAGAATACAAGTCACGAAATAGATATATTGACTACTATTTTGTTCGTAAAAAAATGATTTTGTCTCACATTGTGGTTATATTTTAGCAGACAGGACAACAATTTTTTATAAAATATATAAATAATCATGTTGTCTTTTTTTATCTTGTAAATATAATAATTATTTCCTTTATCATCTATTTCATTATTTACGACTTTATGAAAATTTACTTCATAATAATTGTAAATATAATATTCACATTCCCTGTAATAATGGTAACCCAAAAATCTTGCAAGATACGACATATTTTTATAAACAAAGCAAGTTTTATCGTAAATGTGCACCTATCAGTGAACTAAATACTCATGCGCCTTATAAATTCGTCTTTTTTAAAAATATATTTCTGTTATTTCAAAATTATTTTTATTTTAGGTTGACTAAAATTTTCTAAAATCAGTTTAAACCGTATTGAAATAATCCCCACCTTTAAAATAATGATATTACAATAATATTTAGTCATGAAAAGTATGAAAATCAGAATTTTATTTTCAAAAAATACAAATTTTTATATGCATGTATAATTAAAAATGGCGAACTTCATATTATGTATTAAAATATATTTAAACCACTAAAAAGTTAGATTAATAACCAATTTATAACAAATTCGACTCAAAAATTACAAATTTGTTATTTTATTTCTAAAAAAGTTACTGTCACGACGGTCTAGTCATTCTCCCGACGATTTATTTAATTTTATTACCAAATTTTCAAGAATTCAACTGTAAAGATATTTGCACACCAAATAAGTTATATCGAAAAGCGTTGTGCATTCACCAAAAATTCCTTAACGACAAAAAAGAAAAACTTAACGAATGAGATAGTTAATTTAAAATTCCCTGAAAAAGACAAAGGAGACTGTATGGATACAAATGTATTTGGTTCGCGAATTATAAACAATATGATTAAAACTTTAAAAACGTAAAACATTAATACAATTCAATTTTAATTAAATAGAACTGTTGATAATTATTCATTAATTAAATCCTTATAGTATAACAAAAATGATGATTGACCTATTTTGGAAGATAAAAGAAGTTGAAGTCAGAAAAACTTTTTTATATTAAATTATTTATATAAAAATTGGCATTGACATGACACAAGGTTGTTTGCCGATGATGTAATAATGTCGGTCACAAAATATCTTTTTTGTCAATTATTTCACTAAATTGTATGCATATGTAAAAAATGTTATCTTGTGGTCGTGCAGGTAACAACAAAATATTTAGGTTGGGTATTGGTTTTTATACGACAAAAAAGTTGCTAGGTAGTCATTAAATACCACATATTACGACAACATAACTAAATAATCGGTACACGGTTATAAAATACATATTAGTCGGTCAGTAGTTGAAAATAGTCAAAAAAAGTTATCAAGTAGATATAAAATAACGCTCTGGCGGCTGCTAACATATAACGTCGCATTGTGGTCGTGCCGACGAAAAAATAAAAATTGTTAGTTCGATGTCAAACAAGTGAATTTATAGAAATTTGTGACGTTGTACCGACGTCGTAAATGGGTTATAAAACTATAAAGTTATTTGGTGCTACTTGGGCTGTAATGCACTAATCTAGACGCTTTTAGCAACTGTAACTTCAATGCTTGAAAAGCGGTTTCTTGTCGATTTGTCCATATGAATTTTACACCCTTATAACGGAGTTCATTAAGTGGGGCGGCAATCGAGGCGAAGTTTTGAATAAATTTATTATAGTAATTTATCTTCCCTATGAATGCCTCCACTTGTTTGACATCAGTAGGTCGTGGCATGTTCTTCAATGGTTCCAGGCTTTTTTCAGATGGTTTTATTCCTTGCGCATTAATAATATGGCCCACGTATTCTATGTTTACATAGTACATTGGCTAGATTTCGTTTTGTTGAAGTAACTAATTCAAAATTTAATAGAACCAGTCTAAGCCTAAAATATTTGATGCTTTATCGCTGCCGACGACCAGAAGTGGCAGCATGCACTTCCTATCTTCCCACGTAAATTGCACCGTAACGCAGCGTTTGACTGGAACTCAAGTGTTACCGTAAGCCTTTAGGACCTTATTTGTCACCTCTTATGTTGGAGATCCCAATTGGTGGTACCCCTTAAGGCCAACCATCAAACAAGTTGCACCTGTGTCGACTTGAAACAAAATCTGCTTATTGTTGACACCCACTTCTACCATAATTATTCCCGGATATTGACTTGTAGTTGACACTTGAACGGCTTCTCCTGGTCTAATGGATTCCAGGTGATATACAGAGTTAATGAACTGGATATCATTTAGTTCATTAACTGTTTCGTTCCTCGATGATTGCTGATTACGAACACTACCACGTCCGCGACTTCTTCCTGACCGATTGTGAGTTAATGTAGGCTTCAGATTTATTAACTGGCATACGCTGGCAATGTGGCCCTTTTTCCCACATTTATCACAAATAGATGTGATGTGCCTAGAATCACGACGTACATGGCCTTCATGGCACCCAGGACACGATTTAAAACTGTCGGACGTATATTTGTTACTATTCCTATGTGATCGTCTATATCCTCGACTACGACCTCTTGTTTTATTTGTTGGTTGGATATGACCTTGTATGGGTGTTACGAAATTAACCACGGCTGCTTCGGGAGTACTAGCTTGACTTCCTTGGATTATTGCACAGGAGTGTCTTGAACACTCATATGCTTGTGCTACTTCGCTTACTTCGTCTAGACTAGGGTTGGATTTCAGCAATGCGGCGTTGCGCACCTACTCATGTGGTGTATGCTTGACAAGGATGTCTCTAATCTCCCACTCTGTATACGGTTCCTCGCACCCAGCTTTTGGACACACAAACGCACATTCTCGGGCTGCTCCTCTTAAATTTGCTATTCAATATGCATATGATTAATTAGGCAACATGCGAATTTTGTTGAATTCACATCTGGACACGAGCACATGTTTTTTTTTTTTAAATGTTGTGTTAGAGCTTTTGTTAATTCTGAGAAATATTTTTTCCAGGTTATCAGGAAATAATTTTTGCAATAATTCGAGTGATGTGTCTCTCACACTCGCAAGAAAAGATGCACGTTCTACCGTATCTTTCTCTATCCCGTTTGCTAAAATATGCTGCTCGATTTGGTAAATTGTCCAATTCATTTTTTCTTCTTAAAAATATAAAACAGTGGTGCTGCTACTGACGGTGATCCTGTTACTTGTGCTTTGATCATTGCTTTAATTAGCGTTTCATTTTGCTTTTGCAAGCCCTCCATTAATAGTTTAAACTGAGTGGCATCCATCTTGTTTTTTATTGTGTGCACATAGACGCTCTTTTTTACTTAAGCGGTTTCGATACGACGCACTTCACTTTAACACAATTAATTCTTAATTATGCATTGGTTTAATTCACTATCCTCGTCGCCAAATGTTCAAAATATGAACTATTTTGAAGTATAAAAATTATTGTATATAATTATGACTTCATGTCACAAATAATTTATTTCAATTGAATTATGTATACAGAAAAGGTGTTTATATTTATACGAAAGAGAATGACAATAAATGACATACATTTGAGTATTCTTTTTCTCTAGATGGTGAGCTCAACCTAATACAGTAGTTTATTGGATATATTCGAGATACATCAATATCGAACGCCTTTTTCAAGTCAACCAAAACTGAAGCTACAGAATTTCTTACATCGAAACCTTATACACAAAACTAGTAATCTCTACAGATGCATTTTCAGTACCTCTGGATTTCCTGAAACCAAATTGAATTTTTTGTCAAAATATTGTATTATTTTAAAAACCTGAAATTCGTACATGAGCATATAGGTTTGTTACAGATGGAAAACAAGCTTATTGGACGATAATTTGAGAGAACTTTTGTGTCAGCAGACCGCTGGACCGGAAGATGTTCGAGTGTTAAATTGAATGTTCTAACCGTTTTTTTTTTTTGGATGAACTAGAATCACATTTGGTAGTACCCGTGGACGATATTAAAATCCCAAATTTCTATTTCGATACGGGTCAAATGAAGGGATTGGTATTTACTCCAATTTTAAGATAGCTCGTTAATATTCCGGTTTTTTGGGATCGACGCCAATTTTTGCTGATACATGCGTTATAATTTGTTTTGAAGTTATGCTGGGATGAAGTCTGATTACATACAAAAAAATGATTATCAGCCACTAGTACCGATTTAAAATAATCTGTTGTTAAATCCTGTTCACGAATAACGTTATTTGCAGGTGATTTTGACCTTTGTCTTTCAACATGATTATTAGTATATTAGTAGCCATAAGAGACTATTTCATAATTTCGGAGAATAAGGCAAAAGATTAACAAAATTTAGTTAGTCCTTAATTGATATTGATGGGTCAATTGACCCAAACCGGTTTTAATTTTTGAAATAACACCGTTATTTTGGTTTTGGTTTATTCTATCATTTGTGACTTTTCTATTTAGTGCATTGTGAACCTGCGAAGCAATCAGTTGTGGATTTTATTAGTTCAGCATTAGTTAAATTGTACATGCATGGGTCAATTGACCCATGAATACCAGTTATAATTATTATTTTTTGACTATTTTGAGTTGTTCAATCTTTAATTTTTTTTTCCAATACAATGGCTAATGTGCCTTGTGTTGAACCGATAATCCCGATGTTCTCTGATGACGAGGATGATGGTGAATGTTTTGGCCTTGAGTATGCAGATTTTCTGCAACTAATGTATAATCTACAAGAAAATGATGGAGTAGAAGAACCCGATGATACAATACTATCAGACCATATTAGCGACAGTGATGAGTCTCTTTGCGATGATGATATTGATGCATCAATTAATCAATATGTTTATGGAAAGGATCGCTTCAAATGTTCAAGAGAAGGACCATCTAGAAGTGGACGGCCACGTGCTTTAAATATTGTAACACAGGGAAGAGTGCTAAAAGGACCGGTTAAGGACATTGGAGTTTTAGCATCACCAATACAAATTTGGAAACGTCTATTCACCAAAGATATGTTAGACAACATTTTAAAATGGACGAATTTCAAATTGGCAGCAGCTAGATCGAAGTATACAAATACATCTTTATCGTTTTTGGGAGAGATTGATGATATTGAGTTGTACGCTTTTATTGGGCTCCTGTTTTTGAGCGGCGTGTTCAAATCATCACACGAGGATCTGGCATCAATGTTTTCAACGGATGGCTGCGGCAGAGACATATTTCGGCTCACTATGAGCTTAAAACGTTTCTTGTTTATTTTATCATGTCTTCGATTCGACAATCCAAATGAAAGGAGCGAAAGAATTATTCAAGATCCGACAGCAGCTGCATCAGATTTATTTAATCAATTCAGTTGGGTGCAAATTTAAAATGTACATGCCTATGAAATTCGGCAAATATGGCATATAGTTTATGATGCTAACCGATGCAACAAATGGATACCTACATAACGGATATATTTATGTTGGTAAAAATTCAGATAATCTTGGAGTGAGTGCAGCTTTATCCCAATATATTAAACCCACCATCTCCGTTTTGAGGCTGAGTGACTGTATAAAGAGAACAAATCGAAATATAACTGCAGATAATTGGTTTTCATCAATTGAATTGGTAGAAGAATTAGAAAAAAATAATCTCACTTATGTCGATACAATAAAGAAGAATAAACGCCAAATACCCGTATTTTTTCCAGCGAGTAAAGCTACACTCAAAAAAATAATTTTGATTTTTTTACAAATTTTATAACGTAAATAAAATTTTGTAAACCTTTCCACAGTTTTGTAAAATTAACACCTACTTTGTAAGGGTTTCCATTGTAAATTTAACAAAATAATTAATATTTCTTACAAGTTTTTATTTGTAATTTCATTTCCTATGGTAAATCACATTTACAATGTAGTTTGGTAAAATTTACGAAGCCCAACGTATTAATAATTTAACAAATATTATATGGAATAATAACGAATGGTGTTGGTTCACTATAACAACGATATTCTATTGTAAAAAATGAACTTGATTTTACAAATTTACAAGTATGTACAATTTATCTTGGCATGATTTGGTTAAACTATGAAACGGCAATGTCTATCACTTTTATGTATAATGAATGTAACATTTCATGTAAAATATCAAGAATTCGCATTAAATTCTTTATCTCATATGATTGAATAACACTAGCTATGTGCCATTAACGCCGCGTTTTGGGCCTTGTATCACAGTCATATGATTCTTCTCTCGAATGTTAGAAGCCATATTTCGTAAACTCATTGGTCAACGTCCAAATTTATCACCCATACAGAACCATGAACCTAATTACGAGTAAGTCTGCCCAATTTCATCTTATAAGTGTTTAGAAGATATTTAAATCGTGAACGTAGAACAGAGATACAAAGCACGATTGTTATTTGATATCCTCTCCTAAACTAATATCATGAGTATAATAAGGGATCCAAGATACATGAAATCCATCCAATTTATATACTTTACAAATCTATAACAGTTTTTAATATCTTAATAGTAAATAGTTGTCGCATAAAAATAAAATCATGAAAGGACAAATAATGCGTGCTGAAAATTTGAGGGCCGTAGGAAATAAAATTATAATATTTAACATTACTATAGGTAATTCAGTTAAGTTGTATTTGGTTATGTTCAACAGATATTACTCTAGAGTTCTGTTAATTAGGCATGCACACTTATTCAGGCACGAAAAAAAGCAATTTGACAAAAAAAATTGTCTTGTGAAGTTGATTTTTCATACAAACAAAATAAAAAGTTTTGCATTTTGCGAGCTGCCTAATAATTTTTTTTTGTCAATCATACATCGATTATATGTTTGCCAAAATTTACAAATTTATTTATAAAGAGAAACTGCATTTCAGTTGTTAATTTGACAATTGTATTTGTAAAAATATTTGTTGTACAAATAAAATTGTTAAGTTATCATAACCAATTCCTAAAAGTTACAAATAAAATTGTAATATTTAATTAAATTACAAATTCATTCGGCAATTTTACGAAAAAGTTCGTAATGTTAACAATAAAATTTCGTAATCGTATCCAAATTATTGGAACGCATTTATAAATTCTTCATTGTGATTAAAGTTACCACACGGTGCCGGTGAAGTTCAAATGGAGGACAAAATTAATAAAAATTACAACGAAATAATTATCAAATTTTTAAAAGATATAAAAATTTGAACGCCAGAATTATTTCAAAATATAAAAGGTAAGTAATTAAATAATTTTAGTATAATTTGAAAGTCATTAATTGTGATAGTGAATAGTGTTAGTTATTTTGTATTGTCCGCCATGTTTAGAAATTTTTTTTGCCAGAAATTGCCAGAAAAAGGAAAAATATAAATAAATTATTAATTGTTTTAGTTATCTCGTTGAGTAAGTATTATAGGTATCTATTTATTATCTACATAATTTTATTATACTTCTTCTTTTACTAAGGAGGTGGCCTATTCAAAACCAACCTTAAAAGATTGCCAAACGTGGTTTGTCAATTTAATAGAAAGTGTGGAAGAAATCCCCAAAGAGCTGGAACGAGTAAAAAATATTTGCAAAAAAGAAAACATCAAATTGGGGCTGCAAATTGGCAATTGGCAACAAAATGGAAACCAATGAGTTTACTATAGTACTAGACGATAATACATTTATATATGGAAGTTTTCTGAAGCGCTAGATAAACTCTTTAAAATATATCAAGTTTTTCAATTTGAATATCCAGCAATTTTTATATAAGGTATGCACGAAATATGATGAGAAAGTGCCAAATATTCTTACTTTAATAAACGATTTAAACAACAGCTGATTTTAAAAAGAACTAAATTTAATATTAATACACCATAAGCATTTATAATATTAAAAATAAACTTATAAAACAAATACAATTTTAATTACAGAATAAAAATCATCGGAGAAAACGGTGCATCAAACTAATTAGATTAAGTCATTATTAAGTTATTTAGATTTAAAAATAGAATTATAAGAATAAAATTAAGAATAGTATTAAGAATATAAGTAAAAATAATACTAAGGATGAATTTATGTTAAAATTAAGCTTATTTTTTACAAATGAAATTTAACAAAAAATATGTATAATTTTCTTTGAATTTTGAACTAAAATTGTGTTTTATTGAATTGCAACCGAAGGATTTTAAATTTCAGGTATGAAAAATTATATATACGAGTATATATATATATATATATATATATATATATATATATATATATATATATATATATATATATATATATATATATATATATATATATATATATATATATATATATATATATATATATATATATATATATATATATATATATATATATATATATATATATATATATATATATATATATATATATATATATATATATATATATATGTATATATATATATATATATATATATATATATATATATATATATATATATATATATATATATGTCTGGGTATGTATAATTTAACGAAAACAAAAGTAGTTATAACAAAAAACCAGTGTAAATTCTACAAATAGTATATTCAAAATGTACAACTGGGTTTCTTGATTTCACAAGCTATCTTTGCAACTTTTACAATTATATTTCGTAGCTCAACATAATTGAGTTGTAAACATCACAATAACCTATGTAAGATCCACAATAACATCTTGCACATTTTACAATTTTATTTGTTAACATCTCAAATTAGTTTATCAAATACCTTCGCTATTTCTATGGAAAAACTTTGTAAAGTTAACAATACATTTGTTACAAATTTCTTGTTAAGGTTACTAATTTAACAATAAAATTTGTTAACTATACAGTGGAGCGAATGTAAAGTTTACAAATAATTTTCGTATTAAAGATTATGTAATTTACATATTGCTTTGTAAGTATCACAATAATCTTTGCAAACTTAACAATAACTTTTTTAAATAAATCTACGAAACACGAAAACTTCACAGAAAATATTCGTACAATTTGGGTTATATAAAATGTTGTTAAAATAACGAAAAAAAATTTGTTATATCTGCGAAATGCTGCGTTGGCTGAAAACGAACGATTTTTTTTGTTATTCTTACCGTTGATTTTTGTTAAAATCACCGGGTTCTTTTTTTGAGTGTAGAGAGATCGGATCGACCATCTACGGTTTTACAAAGAACCTTACTCTTATATCATATGTACCAAAAAAAAGAAGAGTGGTTCATTTAATATCATCGATGCATCATTCCAGTGGAACTGACAACGTAACCGGAAAACCAGAAATTATAAGTTTTTACAATAAGACAAAAGGAGGCGTCAATTCTTTTGACCAACGTTGTGCGAATTATACGACTAGTCGCAGAACCAGAAGATGGCAAATGCGAGTATTTTTTCAAATATTAGATGCATCAGGATTTAATTCTTTTATATAGTACGGATTATTCCCAAATAACCGAGCAATTAGAAGAAATAGCACATTCGCTTCTAGTCGTCAAATCATCCAATCTCTGAACCACTCTACGAATGTTTTATTCCAAGCAAGCTAAACATAATATTAAAGGTGTGGAATTTTCATCAAAGTATTGAATACTGACGTTGTAATGTCAACACATTTGCCGTTCTACTCAGCATTATTCATTCCACAGGGCATAATGATAAACGACTGTAGTGCTTATATATTATTTTATAGTGTGCACTGTACCCAAAACTGCTAAGGTTTTTTATGTGCTTATTTTAAACTTCCAGGTCTTTATATACCAGAAGTCTACACACCATTTATATAATTATTAATATTTAAATTAACAAATTTAAATTTAATTAGTAGCAAAATTTTCCGTATTTGACGTCTTATGGCTCAACCAGCGAATCAGTAACAAATTAACGTAATAATGCGATAAATGGGTTTTGCTTGTTACTGGCCAGCGAAACTTTAGTAACTTGTTCGTTCAGTTTCGTTAAATATATCTGAGCGAAAAATTACGTGCAAACTGAAGGAAATGTCAAATACCATCAAGTCATCTTGTTTATTCAAATATTTTTATTATTTTCGTAAACATTTTATCAGTAAGCAAAATTAATTTTCTTAATAAAATTAGTTTGAATCATTTTATATTAAATTTTTTGTAATGGGTTTCATTGTATTTTTGATTTATTTTTGTCGCTGATCAGGTCGTACAACCATTAGAAACGGTCAGATCTGAGGTTGATGTCAAGAAGGAACCAAAAGACAAAATTAAAACCAATACTAATGAGGATTTTAATGTGGTTCTCTTGAATGGAAACAAATACTAACCTTGTTCGTTCGAGGGATGCAGAAAGTGCTTTAAGACCATCACACAATATATTGGGGGACGAGTAGCAGGGACAGCAGAGACACAACGATTTCAACAACAACGTCAAGCAACACTACCTACAGTTAGTACAAATTTGGGTGACCGCATGAGAACATGATGATGGAACGAAATCTCGCCCCCTTCTCACAATCGCCGATGGAAAAAAATGGTGGAGGGGAATAATAATAGTTGTTTACAGCTTTTCAGAAAAAAGAGTTTGCGGTACCAGGAAATTTGTGTTGTGTCTTCTTTACAGGTTGCTTCTTACAGGTTGTTGGAGCAGTAGATGAACTTTAAAAAAAAAATTGTATTGTCTTGTTGTGTCTATAAACTACTAAAAAATATATTATACTAACAAATTTACTAACTATCAACTACTTAGGTGTCTGGAACCGGGTTGAGTCTTTGTTGCTAACATTCCTTTCCCATCCCTCGATCTTGTTATATATGTAAAAAGGTGTACGACGGCGGCCTGGCCAGGGGCGAATATCACAACTATTTAGACTTATGTGGTTATCGATGTGGCGCCTTTCTTTACGGGGTTTGGCTTCATGAAGAATGGTGTCGTGTTGTGTAACATGGGTATAAGTAGTGGTGTGTGTGGTATTCGCATTTATAATACGGGAGACTTGCTTAAATGCTTGATCGTACATCGCAATCAATCAATAAATTGTGAGTCTGCAATTTGGTGGCATGGGTGTGGAGGATTTATATATTGAGGAAAGGGGGGGGTCTTCAAATTTAAGAAAATCTGTGTCGTAAAAACTGCCCCATACTTAAATTAATAGAAACTTTTTGAAAAATGTAAATGATTGATTTGATGAGGGAAAAGGTTCATTCGAGTAGTCGGACAGACCTAGGTTTATCGAAATTTTTATTATTTCTTAAAACGCCAAATTTTTATTGCGTTTGTTAATTGTGAAATCAGGCCATTAATAATTTTCCAATTTAAAGTACTTAAAATTAATTACAGAATATTCATTTTGGTAATAAAATAAAGTAGCGTACGGGATACAACTATTGGCACTCTTAAGCAATTCTCATATAGAAATCGTTATTAGTTGTATTGAAAACGGTTTCATTACGATATAAATTTTATTATGTAACAGGTTATCCAGTTTACTTGAAAGTGGAAATTCTCAATTTTCAAAATAAAAATTAAAAATATGTTTAATTTACTAAAATATGAAGGTGTTCCAAAAACTATATCTATTGGCATGGTCGTATATTAATTGGCACCTTTTTTTAGTACAATTATTGGCACGTCTATACCACAATTGGCATACCAAAAATGTACGTATATTGGCTCACTGATAGTTTCTAACGATTATTCTAAAATAAAACATTCAACTTACATGTATTTAATAAACAGCTATTAAAAATTATAATAGAAATAAATAGTCCTACTATTATAAGTTCTCGTTAATTCAATAAAAACTAGTGTAATTATCACAATCAATTTTCGTATATTAATCACAATATTTTGCATCCATTGCAAATAAGTCTTGGATTGTACTGTATTTTTAGTTTTATAAGATATTAAAGCTTAAATTCCCTCGTACAACTTTGGCACTTTATGCAGAAATTCTCAGAACTAGAATTTCCCGTAAAGGCATAAGTGCAATGATATCACATCTTTCCAGCTGCTGGTGAATTATCTCCAATGTCCAGTACCACATCAGCATAAAAAAGGTTTACGAACATGATGATATTTTGGTGGCTCACTAATAATCGACACTCTGTTCGATGTAGAAAGTATATGTTTGGAGCCCGTTCCATCTTCTTTACGTATTTCTTTGTTTTTTAGGAACGGTTTGACAATGATTTCATGAGGTATCGTTTTACCTAGAAATTCATTTTGATCGTCTGCTTGACGTCGTCGTATTCGTAGTAGATTGATAACTTCCGGAAGATTTATCCATTTCATTGAGTTCATTAAAATCGGGAGTCTTAACCAGAAAACTTTTATTATTGCTATGACAATTTAACTGTTCCCAGATTCGCATATCTCTATTTCCTTCAATACTGCACTGCCCTGTATTTTCAATTGCAACTAACACATTTGTAGAAGTTGTCGTACTTGAAGACTTCTTAGACTTTGCATTTTCTTTGCGTGGGCGTTTCGTTTTATTCAGTTTTTCTGCATTTTTTTAACTCCTTATTTTTCATTCGTAAAATTTTGCGATTTTCCTTTTCTAATTCAATTTTTTTAAGTTGATTTTTTCTAGTTGTTTTTGTTTTATCCACAGCGGAGAAGTAACCACATATGGCTTTTTAATTTTGTCTATTTTGCAACTTTTTCTCAAAGGAGTCTCTGGCCAAGGTAGGAAATCATCAATTATTGCCGTAGTGCTTTGCGGAGGAACAGTTATGTATGTCACTGTTTGTAGTTCTGTGGACTGTTGAATGGGAATGACATTGTAAATATTTATAATTTCGTCATTTGCCGTACTTGGCAGATCTTGAACTATAAAAAATTCGTCGATGGCACTGATGCCTATTTCTGAGGTTTCTATATTCTGATATTCACGATTGGGAAGTTTTTCCTAGGTTTCCTAGGTTAGGTTAGGTTAGGTTGGAGTGGCTGCTTACGCACACTTAGACCGGTGACGGTCCATTGTGATACCACAGGATGTATCCCCTTATACGCCTATTGGAACCATTTCGAGCTACTTATGTAGCGTAAGACGTCCCGCACTTTAATGTTTTCGAGATCCGAGAGGCAGTCCATCCTGAACTTACCTAAGTGTTTGGGCCTTCTGAGAGCCAATTCTGGACACGAGCAAAGGAAGTGGACCAACGTCTCTTCCTCCTCTTCGTCCAAGCAGCTTCTGCAGAAGTCATTAGCCTCCAGATTCAGCCTTCTTGCATGTTCTCCAAAAAGGCAGTGTCCCGTGAGAATTCCTACGACCATTCTTAATTCACGTCTGCGAAAGAGTATTAATGCCCTAGTGCGGTTCAAGTCCAGCTTTGGCCAAACTTGTCTTCCAACTCTACAGGTAAGGGTGTTAAACCACCTTTCCCCCGCTGAGGATAGCGCCTGCTTCCCAAGTGCTTGTCTCAGCGCTGTAATAGGCCTCCCCAGACTTGCCCTTTCCGGTTGCAGTTGGAGAGTCGTACCATGCCTAGCAAGTTCATCTGCCCTGTAGTTCCCCATGACGCCCGAGTGACCTACGACCCAGATTACCTGGATATTGAAATGCTCACCCATCTCATTTAGAGATGAGTGACAACTCAACGCCACCCGTGACGCCAAAAACACCGATTCTAACGACCGGATCGCCGCTTGACTGTCCACATAGATTGTGATATCGTCTGAGGATAACACATTATGCTTCAACCACGTCATGACCTCCTTATCCACTACTACTTCAGCTTGGTACACGCTGCAGTAATCAGGGAAACGAATAGAAATGTTTACATTTAATTTGTCACAGAATACTCCAGCTCCTACTTTGCCGTCTAGCTTGGAGCCATCTGTGAAAAATTGCAACGCTTTGGTTTCCGATAACGGTCTAGCCCTCCAGGATTCCCTTGAAGGGAAGGAGGTCCGAAATCGCTTCTCGAAGCGTAGAGTAGGTTTAATGTAGTCAAGAATCGCCAGCTCATCCTTCAACGATCTAACAATAGTACAGTGTCCTATACTAAGTCACTTCCACTGAGAGACGGCTGCAAGTCGTACAGCCGTATTTGCCGCCATCTGTTTGCCAAAAATGTCGACCGGAAGAAGGTGCAACATAACCTCTAAGGCACTTGTCGGTGTCGACCTCAATACCCCGCTAACAAACATACAGGCTTTTCTTTGCACTCTCTCAATCTTACTTTTATAAGTTACCTTGTCCAGAGCTGGCCACCAAACACCCACCCCGTACATAAGTACAGGTCTCACTACAGTGGTGTAGAGCCAGTGTACCAGCTCCGGCTTCAAACCCCATCTATGACCAATGGCGTTCCTACAGGAGTACAAAGCAATAGTAGCTTTGTATATTCTCTCCAACATGTTGGGCTTCCAACTAAGCTTACTGTCCAAGATAATGCCCAGATATCTAGGTCTATCAGTAAAAGCAAGTCCCGTGCCATTTAAGGTAGGAGGGACAACTACCGGGATTTTGTATTTCTTAGTGAAGGGTACCAGCTCTGTCTTGGACGGGTTAATAGCAAGCCCACATTTGCCAGCCCATTTCGTAACGATGGTAAGCGCATTCTGCAATACGTCTACAATCGTACCCAGGAATTTCCCGGTAACAGCTAAAGCTACGTCATCTGCGTAAGCGATAACTTCAATACCCTCTCTCTCCAATTCAAGTAGTAACCCGTTTACAACAATGTTCCAGACAAGAGGGGACAGAACCCCCCACTGCGGGGTTCCCCTAGTTACTCGCCTCCCCTTCCCAGCATATATTTAATTAACCCTATCAGAGGCCACCAAACAGAATTCCTTCGAATTAATCGATTTCTCAATCGTACACACCAAGGCGTGCAGAGCAGTGTCCACAGATCTACCCTTTGTGTACGCATGCTGAGACGATGCCCACTTCCTGGCACCTATTTTATCTCTGATGTATACATCCAGCAGCCTTTTCAAGGTTTTCAAAAGAAAGCCCAAGTAGCACGAGTGGGTTGGGATAACGTTGTACTGTGGTTGGCTAAATGACTACTGGTCGGCTAGCTAACGTTGTGACAATGGTATGAAAACTGAGATACAACGTTATTGGGGAATAAATTTTGGGTTGTAACAACGTCGTAATAACTATTATCCGACTTATCAATTGACCATAGAATACAAGTCACGAAATAGATATATTGACTACTATTTTGTTTGTAAAAAAATGATTTTGTCTCACATTGTGGTTATATTTTAGCAGACAAGACAACTATTTTTTATAAAATATATAAATAATCATGTTGTCTTTTTTTATCTTGTAAATATAATAATTATTTGTCTGTTTCCTTTATCATCTATTTCATTATTTACGACTTTATGAAAATTTACTTCATACTAATTGTAAATATAATATTCACATTCCCTGTAATAATGGTAACCCAAAAATCTGGCAAGATACGACATATTTTTATAAACAAAGCAAGTTTTATCGTAAATGTGCACCTATCAGTGAACTAAAAACTCATGCGCCTTATAAATTCGTCTTTTTTAAAAATATATTTCTGTTATTTCAAAAATATTTTTATTTTTGGTTGACTAAAATTTTCTAAAATCAGTTTAAACCGTATTGAAATAATCCCCACCATTAAAATAATGATATTACAATAATATTTAGTCATGAGGAGTATGAAAATCAGAATTTTATTTTCAAAAAATACAAATTTTTATATGCATGTGTAATTAAAAATGGCGAACTTCATATTATGTATTAAAATATATTTAAACCACTAAAAAGTTAGATTAATAACCAATTTACAACAAATTCGACTCAAAAATTACAAATTTGTTATTTTATTTCCAAAAAAGTTACTATCACGACGGTCTAGTCATTCTCCCGACGATTTATTCAATTTTATTACCAAATTTTCAAGAATTCAACTGTAAAGATATTTGCACACCAAATAAGTTATATCGAAAAGCGTTGTGCATTCACCAAAAATTCCTTAACGACAAAAAAGAAAAACTTAACGAATGAGATAGTTAATTTAAAATTCCCTGAAAAAGACAAAGGAGACTGTATGGATACAAATGTATTTGGTTCGCGAATTATAAACAATATGATTAAAACTTTAAAAACGTAAAACATTAATACAATTCAATTTTAATTAAATAGAACTGTTGATAATTATTCATTAATTAAATCCTTATTATAACAAAAATGATGATTGACCTATTTTGGAAGATAAAAGAAGTTGAAGTCAGAAAAACTTTTTTGCCGATGATGTAATAATGTCGGTCACAAAATATCTTTTTTGTCAATTATTTCACTAAATTGTATGCATATGTAAAAAATGTTATCTTGTGGTCGTGCAGGTAACAACAAAATATTTAGGTTGGGTATTGGTTTTTATACGACAAAAAAGTTGCTAGGTAGTCTTTAAATACCACGTATTACGACAACATAACTAAATAATCGGTACACGGTTATAAAATACATATTAGTCGGTCAATAGTTGAAAATAGTCAAAAAAAGTTATCAAGTAGATATAAAATAACGCTCTGGCGGCTGCTAACATATAACGTCGCATTGTGGTCGTGCCGACGAAAAAATAAAAATTGTTAGTTCGATGTCAAACAAGTGAATTTATAGAAATTTGTGACGTTGTACCGACGTCGTAAATGGGTTATAAAACTATAAAGTTATTTGGTGCTACTTGGGAGGGTAATAGAGTTATTGGTCTTAGGTAATTGGGATATACATGTAAGCTTTTCCCCGCTTTCGGTATAAACACCACATTGACCTCCGTCCAGTACCTAGGAATATAGCCCTGCGTCAAACACCCTTTGAATATAGCTTCCAGGTAGGGAAGAATAATTACTGAGTTGTTTTGAAGTTCAGCTGGTATAATTTGATCCGGACCAGCCGATTTAAATGGTTTAAAACCCCTCAGTGCCCATAGGATCCGTTTCCTGGTTACGATATCCTCTGGGATTACTGACAGTGATTCCTGATGATTGCTACGCACCAACAGGTCTTCAAATCTCCCTGGGAAGTGTGTCTCGAAGAGAAGCTCCAGAGATTCTCCACTAGAAGCTGTCCAAGATCCGTCCGGTTTTATCAAAAACTGGGACTAGATGTACTTTTAGGAAGAATCTTTATAAGGCGGGAGGTTTCGGATACCTGTTCCATTTTATCACAGAAGATTCTCCAACACCTCCTTTGTGCCTTTCTTAATTATTTCTTATACATTCCGAGTTTCTCCTTATAGGAGTCCCAATCCTGAGCCTCCCTTGTATTTTTAGCTCTATTAAAGGCTGTCCTACAAGCCTTACGATAGGCTCCCAGTTCCCTGGACCACAATACCGGTTTTTGCCTACCCCTAGGCTTAACCAGTGGGCAGGCAACACGAAAGGTCGGTTGCATGCGCTAGTAAGTTTCCTAAAAATAACAAATCATTTGAATGTATGTGTAAAAACTTCGCAAAAAAAAACTACTTATAAACGAAAAATTCATATTACGAATAAATTAAAAAAAAAATTTTAACCAAACAAAAATTGAACAAAAATTTTATCTCCCTAAATTATAGCAATACAATTTTATTTCAAACTAATAAAATTGATTATAAATATTTCAAAAAAAGATTATTTGATAAAATAAATTATTATAAAATTAAAACTGTTTCCTAATTTACAGCAACTATAACGAAAACCAATTATGAGTAACTATGACCTACTCTAAAGGAAAACCATACAGATTTTCCGAAATCTTGGAGAACAGGTAGCTAGGATTGAACATTTCTAAATTCGTTTCCACTATGGTTGTATATCGAATTTCCAAAATTTTCCGCCTGTTCCTGAAAAGCGCGCATTCTAACGGAAACCAATTATGAGTTACTGTGGACCTACTCTAGAGGAAAACCATACAGATTTTCCGAAATCTAGGGGAACAGGTAGTTAGGATTGAACAATTCTAAATTCGCTTCCACTATGGTTCTATATCGAATTTCCAAAATTTTCCTCCTGTTCCTGAAAAGCGCGCATTCTAACGGAATCCAATTATGAGTTACTGTGAACCTGCTCTAAAGAAAAACCATATAGATTTTCCGACATCTAGGGGAACAGGTAGTTAGGATTGAACATTTTTAAATTCGCTTCCACTATGGTTCTATATCGAATTTCCAAAATTTTCCTCCTGTTCCTGAAAAGCGCGCATTCTAACGGCAACCAATTATGAGTTACTGTGGACCCACAAATCACTTATAATAGATTACGCCTTCGTGGATTTCGTTTTCGTAGTTTACTGCGCATTACGTCAACTGAGACTTGCTAGTAAAATATTGCAAAGGAATTGTATGAAAAATAAGGAATTTGTCTAATAAATGTATAATATATGTATGTAAATAAAAAACTATTTTTTGGATAAATATTATATTTTATATTAAAAACACATTCAAGTTATAATTTTTTTATATTTTCTTAGTTTCCTAATTCTGAAAAACATTCTTGCCCTAAAGAATAATTTTTTTACTCTTTTATCAATCGATGTCTTTTGCTAATAACAAGAGATGCTTCTGATAGTTCTTGTTATTAATAATTCATCCCCATTTGCATCATTGAAAATAGATTCCAACGAGGACATGTGTATCATTACACTCTGAGTGGGTTTTGACAGGCCCCTTCATTTAATTAATCAACCCAAGTATAAGAAAAATGGGGGTACACCGAATGGAATGTGGAATCTACTCGAATATTGGGGACTTCTTTATGCAATTTATGACATAAATATCCAGAAAGATTTTCAAGTCCGTCATATTCCATCAATGAAAAATAATTATCTTCCTGAAAATCTTCGGGATTTTCGTTTAACCCAGAAACATTTCTAAAAATTGGTCCTAAAAATTGTTGAAAGAAAATTTTAATAATTTATTAAGACGAAAGCTAATTTTGTTACCTGTTAGCGTTGATTCTGATGTTGCCAAATCAGGGGTATCGTCAATTGCCACATTTGCATTTTCAGATATTGCCCCTTCATTATGCCCCAAAATGTAGGATCTCAAACGGTATTTGAATTCCTGCCTATCAGGGTGATCGTGCAGACCACCCTTTGCACGGATAGTACCAAAAAAATTTTCTAAAACATCCTGGTTTAAACGATACGACAAAATGTATTTAAAATTGAAACGTTGTTTCATATCTTCGTACAACAATTTTAATGCGGTATTTGATTGAATAATTCCTATAAAAAATTATAATAATTTTTAATAATAATACATTAACATAAAATAGTTTACCTTTTTGAAACGGTAGTAATGTATTCTTTCTCAATACTAGTATCTCATTCATCATTTTGGTCATCCTATCTAAGATGTCATTCTGCACTTTAATGGCTAGTCCGTAGGCCTGAACTCGCTCTCTGGAATCAGCAGAATATACTCTGACGTTCAGCACATGAAACCAATCGTTAGTCTAAAAAAATAATGATTTAAATATGTACATAATATTACAATATTTCCAATTGTACAAGCTTAAATAAATTGTAACACTCTTCCCAATTTTCGTCTTCTATCAATCGTAGGTCGATGGCCCTCGAGAGAGCTTGTGCTACGGTATGGGAAAAAAGTTTGGTAGCCATTTTGACTTTTTGTCTTTCTGCTTGAGCAACACTTAAATGGTTACTGGAAATTTTGTGAGTAATGATCAGTTCTGTTGATGTACACGATAGAACTTTCAAAATTATTTGTTTCTTTACGCATTTACCGTTTATCAAAAAACCATTATCAATAAAATGATTCCTTATAAGCTTAATAAGGTGAGGTACGTCCGCAAATACGTATATTTTATTGTTTCCAAAGATAAACCTAATAAAAAAAAAATTAATAAATTTTACATGAGAAATATAATTTAATAATCATATCATGGTTTATGTTTTTCTATGTTAAGTTCCTTGTATAGCCCTCGATTACCTCCTCCGAGATCACTAGTTATAGCCACCACAGTGTAACCACAATCTTCCGCTTTTTGTAATATTTCGAACAAAATTTGTTTCGTCATTTTACGATCGAAATCGTAATAAAATGGTTGTTTCCATTTGGAGATTAACCCTGAAATTGATAAGAATTCATTTTATTAAAATAAAATGTACAATAGTAATAATAATTCACGTATACCTCTCAACATTCCAACTTGACAATATTTTGCAGGTTTATACGTGAAATCCGATGACCGGTCGTAGCAATAAGTTTCCCTAATCTTCATTTCGTCAAAACTCAAGATACAAACTTTCTGGGATTCACTTAGTTCAGTTGCTGCTTTCATAATTTTCATAACCGGTTCAAGAATCCCTGGAGAAATATCAATTTGTTGTGCCCATTTCTGGAGAGTGCGGACAGCAGGAAGAGGAAATTGCTTTTGTTTTAATAATTTAGAAGCTCTAGGGCTGGCCGAATACAGTGTAATAGATCTGGCGATGTCAGCTTCTGCCCATTGCATACGTTTATTAATGCCGTTTTTTAATTTTTGTATCTGGCCTGGTGTAAATAGTTCTCTCAATTTACTTTCTAAATTCTGTAGTTCAAAATCTTTTCTCTCTAAATTCATTTTAAGCAAGTCTGCATGGTCTTATAAATTTTGAATTTCGGCTTTTAACTTTTGAATTTCGGTAAGCTTTTTCTGTTTAAAATTGTCTCTAAAATTATTATAACATTATAGCGGTTAATTCTTATGTTTTATAACAAACTAAATACATACATCTCGTCCTTTAAGGCATCAAATTCCGATTTATTTATTTGTTTTTCTGGCTCTTCCCGATCATTGTTATTATCATATACCATTTCTTCTAAATCATTTGATTCGCAATACACAAGCTCGGGTAAACTGAAATTTGATTCAAAAAGTAATGATTTAATCATTTTTTTGTCTTCTCGTCTTTGGATTCGAGACAATCGATTTTGATTCCTTAACAAAACTCTTTCGTTCACTTCACAAACTGGTCGCAAAGTTGGCATCGCACCCGATTTTAATTTTAGAATTTTTGAAAATCCTTGATATAATATTAGAATTACAACTCAACTATCAAAATTTTTTATAATAATTCTTACCCATTTTATGCTCTAACTTGTTTGCAAAATCATTTTCAGTAAAATGGGCGCTACAAATTCTGGATGTATTATGGTTGAATATTTCTTTCCTCCTACAAAACAGGATCCTTGCTTTCAACAATGTCTTATTTTTATTTGTTGGAAAAGAATGAAAACTATATGAACAATTATTTATATTGTTATTACAACAATTAAATACGGCGCACCGCATTATTTATTTAAATTAATTTTAGATTCAATTATATACAACGATATTGTGAAACAAAACTGTACAGTCTCAATTGACGTCATTTGACTGCCGTTTATTTTATAATCCAAATAGGCAAAGTGCACAAGGCGTAATCTGTTATAAGTGATTTGTGCTGTGGACCTACTCTAAAGGAAAACCATATAGATTTTCCGAAATCTAGGAAAACATATGGTTAGGATTGAACATTTCTAAATTGGTTTCTACTATGGTTGTATATCGAATTTTCAAAATTTTCCTCCTGTTCCTGAAAATTGCGCATTCTAGCGGAAACCAATTATGAGTTACTGGGGACCTACTCTAAAGGAAAACCATATAGATATAGATACAGATTTTTTGTAATCTAGGGGAACAGGTAGTTAGGTTCGAACTTCCACTATGGTTCAAATTAACATATTATAATCGGAAAAATTATTTAAGTCAAATTTTGTGGAGTGCACGGAACACACATTGATGTGCATTACGTATTTTTTTAATTTATTTTTATTAACTTTGTTATTATTGTTAATTTTTAATATTATTTCACCTGTTGCTGTAGATTTTATTGTAAATGAGCTACTGCTCAATTGCTGCAAATTGTTTGAAAAATTAAGAGGTTTTTATGCCTAATGGAGGCAACTTCATTATTTTTTTGTTCCGATTACTTTGTTTTCAAATGTGTTTTTCTTTTTAATACTAAATTATTAATACAACACTATAAATAAATAAATAATAAACGTATTAACCGATTAAACTAAAACATCCATTAAAACGCCCAATTAAAATGAATTTTTGTATATTATTTACACTAATACACTCACAAATATTTAGGAATAGTAAAAATTTCACGCTCAAATTCGTGAAGATTTTCCTAAAACGGTCCTAACTTTTTTTAAGAATAATTCACGTGAACTGATATTCAACGTGCGTTTGTGTTGATTTATCTGAAACACTTAGATCTAATTTTCCTTTGGATTTAAACTTGTTATATAAATCATATAAAATTACGAAATCTTCGTTGAAGCTATCTTTTTGAAGTTCACCTCGGTCGATGCTTTCGAGTAATTGAATTTTGTTATCACCGATTGCTTCACTATCACCGATTGCTTGTTTGAAATCCATCGCCCGGTAATTTGGGATTTATTCGACTGCCATATGTAGATTTAGACGATTATCTTCCTAGGCATTTCGATAAATTAATTGCAAGTTTGTTGAATGGAAAGAGGCCACATGCCTTGAAGCCCTTCTGAATATCTCCTTACAGACAGTACTTTCCACAACATCATATAATAATGGTGCAAATTTTTCTTTAGTTAAAGAGGCACTAGGATTATTACGTCGCTATTCTAAAACTTTCCGATTCCAAGACATTTTCAATGGCTTGAATGCTGCCACATCAGCGGGCTGTAATATTCTAGTAGCATTTGGATATAATGCTACTCAAATAATTGGCAGTTTCACACACAGCTCACTAAGAGATAACGTAGATGGGTTGAGTGCCCTTCAACAAAATATATAACGGGAAATTTTGTGCCCAGCTGCACTAAATACGGATGCAAAACCTTTGATATATACTCGCAAAACACTTGTTTTGTCATCCACCCGTTGTCACTGCTTCCAAATCCCCATCCTTTAGGCAACGATTTACGAATTTCTTCCGGTATTCTTTAATATGGGTAGATTATCATGGGAGGGGTTAACACTCCGGCAGCAGAAAAGGTAAACATGACTGTTAAATTTGCTTTGGCCAATCCTTTGTCGATTTCGTATACATTTTGAGAGCCTTTCGCTGCTAAAACGTTTTTAGTTTTAGGACATAAAATAAAATTCGTCTCGTCTCCGTTAAAAATTCGTGTTGGATCTTCTAATATATCATAATAGTCGAGATCTTTTAAAAAAAAATTCTATTGTATCGATCTATAGCACTGGCTGCCGAAACAGGATCAGTAGCTCGAAGCGATAGAGACGGATGTCGTTTTAAAAAAGCCTTAAACCAACCCTTACCTGGAATTTTGTTCTCACCAAATGGATGAGGTCTATCAGTATCTTCTAAAAGTTCTTTTACTGCTGTAACAACATCCTCGTTTCGCTTCGGGAATCCTTTTTGTTGGAAAATTTTTATCCATTCAACAATGCGTTGCTCTTCTTCTTCGGTTAGGGTTGTTGGTGGGCCTGGTCGAGCTTTAGAAAAATGCGACCCTAATCGAAATTAAAGCGTTGATCTAGGGACAATATATTTTTTGGCTGCCGCCTTTTTACTAATTTGGCCGTTTCTAATTTCACCTAATGCCTTTTGAACCTGGTCTTCATCAAATGTGTCTCTTTTTCTTGGCATTTTTAAATTACAGAATTAAAAATCTACGACTATAATAACAAAAAATAATAATTACAATTATTGGCACATAATTAATGTATAATAATTGGCACGTGTCAATAATTGAAGTTTCTTATTAACCAATTATTAGCATCCTAGTGTCAATAATTAAAATTTGACTTTTAATAATTAAAATTTAACGAAATACGCTATTGTTTTTACTAGTCGAGGCGTTTCTGCGCGTGATGTTTTCGCAATGAAATGTTAGAGGAAACTAAACCTATTAACTAATTTTTTTTGTTTGACAATACAGAAAAAATAAACTAATTTACACTAACACATTGATAAAACATAATTAGGACTTATTAAAAGAGAGGAAAATGCTATGGTAGTCGGTAGTGCCAATAACAGCATCGAAATTATACAGTGCCAATAGTTGCAGGCATTATGGAACCAAAACAGATCGAATCTGCAACATCGTATATTCATATTAAGAAGACAAAGAAAATTATGGAGGCTGGATTAGAAGGCCGACTTTTGGACTGGAAAATCGGTTGATCTTTAAAGAAACCTCCAATTTCATTTTATCAGCTGTAAGAATCGCAAGAAATATAGGTTGGTCCGCCAGCATTTGGACGGTTCAAAGAGTTATCAAACAATGGCCCGAACGGATTTAATTTTTTTTTCACAATTTTAAAGAGGAGAAACGGTGTTGTTATGATATGGGGCGCAGTCTCTCAAATCTATTAAATGCAATCCATTTCTACCCATAACACTCAACAGCCTCATTTACTTCAGTGTCTAGCAATCTGCGAGGAGATGAATATTTCGTGCTTCATAATATACCAGTAATATTCTAAAGGTTGCGGTGACCAACTATCGCCGACTCCCTAATTATATTTAAAAGTTACCCAATCCTCTATGTCCGCCTGGATAAGCGCAAGAATCTCTGCGCAATATTTTGAATCCAACATCCAGAATATGATAGAGCGGTGCAGAATAAGCAGAATTTAACATCAGTGCAACAAACACGCCATATTTTGATTAGCGGAGCGAAGTTGGCAAAACAAACATAATCAATGTGCGTATTTGACTGAAAATCAGAAAATACAAAAGCCTCTATACACTTTTATTAATCTAGGTGGATGACATCAAAATGGCTAGAAATAACTAACTGCGAGTTATCTCCCAGATGACAGGTATATGTTAGATCATCATCATCCAAAATCTATAAACACGTAATCTGGGAGATAGCATAAAATTATTTAATAGGGAGTCATTTCATTAAAAATTTAGGTATTCATCCTTAAATGTATATGAGTAGTAAGAAGATATTCCAAAATAACAAAATTTAAAATTTTGGGATTATTTATTAAACAATTGCTCTTTCAATTAGATCCACGCTGTATTGTTAGATTTTATGGGTTTTACCCACTTAAACCATTTTTATGTTTTATGACTTTTCTTGTATACATGTACATATATTGAAATATTAGACGGATAAGTGAAACGAAAATGTAAATATATGAATAAATCAAAATCAAAATCAAATTTCAATTATTCTAGATCAGACACACAGCACCGAGTTTATGTGTTGTATACGCATACAATACATTATGATGATGATGATATGCTAAAATTATGTTTATCTTTATCCAATTATTTTTATGATTATGTTGTTATTATTATTAATATTATGATTATATTTTTATTGTATATTATTATTAGCTTATTTTGCCCCCAAAAATAATATTTAAATTGCATAAATATTTATAATGTGTTTTTGACTGTGAGTAGCGGAGCGCGATTGATGATATGCGGTTGAATATATCTATATAAAATAAAAAAAAAAACCGATTCTAAATTGTGTTCGTTGTGGTTTTTTTGATGTGGGTGTTTTAAAGAACAACAATAGAAAACGATTAATTTGATTTCGTGGAATTTATACATGAAAATGACAAAAATATAGTACGTTGAATAAATAAGCCATAGTTACCTTACCAGCTTCATGATGATATTGTATTTTTGGTATAAAGCAAAACGAAGTGTGAAAATGCCATCTAATTTCCTTGATTACTAAAAACTAACCGAAATAATTTTATAACTGAGCTTATGAATTTGGCAAAAACTGATTGTGATGAAAAGGTTGTCTTTCGAGAAAGTCGTTACTCAATATCGTGACTAGATTTGGTTTTTCGCGTTGCATTTGTTGTTTGTTTATCCTCTTTGTATATTTCCCTGAAATAATTTATTATGGTTGTTTATTTATTATTAGATATGGGCAGTTCAGAAATAAAAACAAATAATTAGATGCCCGCTGGAAGGACATGATGTGAAATGTTTTACCAGCTAAAACCGCAACCATAAATGTAGTAAAATATTTGTATTTTATTTTATTACTTGGGTAATTAAAATTTAGCTCTTAATAATTCAAACATTGTTTATTAAATTGGCGCATTGTCTAGGGCTCTCAGAGATTTTTATTTTTAGTGCGTTTGAATTTATCGGTCTAGAAAAAGCTGTTTATGGAAATTGATATCGTCTAGAGTTAAAAGAAAGGGCCACGTCGTTAGCCGTATCCCGATCATTACAATATATGCATCGTTCTTCACAGTGTCAATTCAATTAAAAGTATTTCTTCAGAAATTAGCCTTCTTAATATGTATTCATTAATTTTTCGAACATGATCATTCCTAATTAATCTGATTTACATGATTTACCATATATTTCATCAATGAGAATACTGGCGACATCGAGGAACTATTTACTAAATTGGAGGTCTGTGCTAGCTTTCATATTTTTATTCAACGAAAATAGCCTGAAATTTTGGGCACAAATGAGATTTTTAATGGTTGAGTTTATAATTCACTCTCTTTAGCCTCTACGAATCACAGGTCTTGATCAAAATCACCTCCTAAAATAATTATTTTCCCCAAGGAATAGCTGTTCATTTTCCATTGAATCCTTAAATATGAAGTCAACTATCTCGAATTCTATACCAGGTATCATGAAATTAGGAATTTTTGGAATTATTCCTGTCCCAGCGACACATTGATTAAATCTTTCGATATAAAAATGTTTTCACACTGGTACTGGTGGTTCATTAATGACGAATGATTTTTTAAATTTCTCGTATCTTCTAATGACAAAAATATATTTGTACTAGCTTCTTATTGCTCGTCATTTAAAGAAAGCCAAATACTTTATTATAATATCAGTAATCATATCATTTAAATTGACAGTGAGAACTATGATGAATTTCATGGCAATAAACGAAATAGGTTAAAACCCGCCTGATTATATTGGTCTTTAACAAAAGAAACACAGCAACAATCTTCATTTTGTTCATTTAAGCCTTTACGTACATAATCTTCAATCATATGCTTTGTTTCAAGTCATCAAAAAGTTGAAGAGGATGTGATGGATTGCAGTAACCCACTGCTCAGCCCTAAATAAAATTTATATGTGGTATCTACTGGGGAAATAAATCGTAATAACACAGATATAAAGAAACTCTGAATGATAATTTAATAGCCAAGCACGGAATTGATGTGTTATTATTTTGGTATTATTTTCCTCCACTTCGATAAACAATTAGGTTGTATCACACAATTGCGTTTGAGTGCCTATTGAGTAAATCTGCGGTAAACGCCTAAGTCATTTCGAAGGAATTCTATAGAAAGGCGATTTGTGAAAGTCTTTGGGGAAGGCGATTGAACGTACACCATTTTGCAAATAAACATAATGTCATGAAGGAGTATGAAATACGAGATAAGACCAATAGACAATGAAGAAAACGTTATTCTGGTTGCTATAATCAAATGAAAAAAAGTGGGACGAAATGAAGACGCGAAAAAGGCTAAAACATTTCACCGTGTTGCAGCCATTGTGAGGGTAAGCCAACATTATGTTTAGCATGTTTTAATAAAAGTCATAATTCACATTGTCAAAGAAACATTTTATTTCCCGTCAATAGGCTTAATACATTTTTTTTGTTGATATTATTGAAATTGTATACCAAAGCAAAATGCGCTTTTTGAAATAAAAGCTTTACATTTCGTGCTACATAAGAGAAAAATAATATTAATTTGAATAAGAAAAGCATACGTTATATAAAATCGAGTATACATAGAGCCACCGGTAATGTACGCGGTATCGAAATAAAGGTAACGTGGAACCCACCTCACTGTTCAACGTTTATTCTATTTCGGAGAACGAATGGTTTTTCTTATTATTTTGTATACGTTTGTCATTCCATCTGTGCCAGTGACGTGTGTTGGTAGTGATGTGAATCAAAACATGTTAAAATTCTCTCTAGAAAGTCAGCTTGTTTTCCTGATACCCAGATCCATACTTACAATTATCAACCTTTAGGACTACGAAAAACAATATAAAATATATAAATTTAATCACTTATCACTAACACTACCTAATGTTTATATCATACACACACTACTAATGCCGATTAATATTTGAACATTTTTAATCTCTATTCCTTGTTCTGATTTATATTCGGCTTGATTCGTATTGTTTTTTTACGACACGTTTTACTCTTGTTGTATCTCGTTGTATTAAGGTTATATAGCCCTGCAACATTGATTTCCTTTATATTACACATTATGTACAACCACATAATGTTATTATTGTTATGTATATAGAAATTATAATTGTATTCATTACTTGTACTAGTATCATCACTCATACAAAAAGATAATATAATTTATAAAAAATGCTAAAAAAGATCAGTCTAGCAAGATCATCTGTCCATTAATTATATTTTAAGATTAATAAACTCTAAATTAAATAAAATAAATAAAGATAGAAATAATATATTTACTATTGTTAATTTACTGTGATCTGTTTAGTTTTAATAGTGATAAGGTGTCGGTTCAATATCAGTGCTAAAGAGCCAGTTCGTTATATTATATCGTGTGGCGTGAAACAATTGTTTGTGGTGCACAACACTCTCTTTTAGTAACGTAGTATGCGATGCTTCAGGTTTTCTACACTGAATTCACAATTATTTATATAAACGATGTCATTTCACTAATACAATCAAAACAGTTGCCTTAGACTTCAACGTAGACGGCTAATGTTTTTTCTTTCCCTGAAAAATAAATCAAAAAATCATAAAAAAGCCGTTTTGGCCGAGAGAAGTAAATACCAGACGAATTAAAAGAGTCTAAAAATAAAAATATTATCACCATCAGCTCAAGGTCGTAAAGGAAAAACAAATAAAATAAACAGTATAAATGAAAAGTATGAAATAGTACTGCGCCTGCATGCACAATAAAACAATGCCCAAAAACAAAAAATCTGGAAGGGGTGAGCCCTTTTGGGAAGATATAATGGTTCAAATAATGACTTAGCTAGAGAAAAATCGGTTAAGGAGATATGCAGTCATCTCAATTTAGAAAATAAGCCTTCCCCAAAGATAGCCACACAAAAAGAACAAGCACTGAAGAAAGTGAAAGACAAGATACAAACAAAGGTCAAGAGCCAGGGAAATGACATAAATCCAAGAATGGATGAATGACTAGTTCAACTATGAGGATGAAGATGACCAAAAAGACATTCAAATTGAATTCAATTCACATAACCAAAAAAATCCAACAGTGGAATTAGGAAACTACATCGGTAGACGTTTTCACACTATCCAAACTGACGCTTCAGCAAATAGGGATACAGTGGGTATCCAAACCAAAGTACATAAACCACCGACTAAGATCTTTCGATACTAGTAAAATAAACGAGCTGAAAAAAATTACAAACAAATATGAAAGTACCATGCTAAGAATTACCACCAGCAACTTGGCACAAACTAACGTGTCAATCTACACTAAAAATATCAACCACCATAAACTGGTTATAGAAAATCTTAAAAATTAATACTTTGGATTCTACACATACACACCGAAAAATCTCCGACCAAAACTCATGATTGTATGGGGAATATACCAGGAAGCATCGTTATAGGAAGTCAAAATGGATCTTCTTGAGAAGGGTCTCAAAGTTCTGGAAGTATACCCCCGATGAACCCCACGAAGCAGAAAATTAAGTTAAACTACCGTGCTTTTCCATCACATTCGAAGCTGACACAAAAACTCAGATATCCTGCTAGTTGACGAATGTAGTGGCTACAAGATCAGCTAAGAGAAAAAGAGAAAACCAAACGTGTCGCAGTGCAGAAAGTTTCAGGCCTTCGGCTACGCAACATCAACATGCAATATGAAATACCAGTGCGTCATGTGTTCTTCAAGCAGCCATCAACCAGTAAACTTCCCCAGCGACAACAACAAAGCCATCCCAATAAAGTGCGCAAACTGTGGAGGGGACCATGTTGCGAGCTACTCAGAGTGTCCAGAACTAGGAAAATTGGTAGGTAATATTAACAAACCAACTAACGTAAATATCTTAAAAAATCCAAAAGTATTTAACTCAAACAACTTTATAGGCAGGGGGTTGTTACGGCTGTCGAATCAATATATCTACTCCCCAAAAAGAAATGTTCAATTAGTTGGAATATCTTGTCCAGCCCAATAATATTTTTTGTATATATAATAGATCAAAAAACCTGTGCGTCATACAATTTTTAGTGTAACTGACCTTGGTTTGTATTTTAAATTTTTTTTTTAATTGCTTCGCCTGAGTCATAGTCGATATCAGTACTGCAATAAAGTTTGTTATCTCCCTAAATGCAAATAAATGCAATTCATAGCAGAGCTAGTGTGCGGTATATACTTACCTCTTGTACCACGATCGTACAAAAAAAAAAAAATTTTTTATGTGTAAGAGAAATGCTTGGTAATTGCAGTTAAGTATATACGAGTATGTATGTAAATATATTGGTTATTATCAATAAGGGGAATAGATTAGTACGTACCTATTTTAAATAAATAAGCGGGTATTATATACTTACAAACAAGATCTTGTTTTTTTTGGCAATCTCACGCGATTGGAATTTTTTTTTTTAACAAAAGTTGTATTTAGTGAGGCATCCGTGGCTAATAGATCAGCCCAGAAATAAATGTGAGAAACATTTTTTTTATAGTTATTGAATGGTGAGTTAGGTATAAAATGTGTGATTAGTTTAGTGGCATTTTTTTTCTCTGTGCATTTATTTAAGCAAATATATGGATATCTCGTAGATTTTGATAAATCGCTATACAGGATCGGTAAATGAAAACCAGCATAATTTCAAAAAAAAAAAAAAAAAATAATATCAATTTTGCCGGTGAGTTTATTTGCTAAAACTTCAAAAATTATATATGCTTAAATAAGCCTTTTAATTAGCAGCGAAGCCTCACACGTAAAGGATAATAAGATCACCAATCTCCTCCATGGTTCAACACGGTAATGTAACAGTGGTTTTATTGCCGATCATCCGCAGAGTTTCCGCTAGAGGAAAAGGATATGGTGGCATAATAAAATACGTGTTGTGGAAAATATTTTGTTGATAAAATAATTTTTTAGTTAAAAAAAATTAAAAAGAATTAAATTTGATTTGTTTTAAGCGGCTATCGCTGGCTTAACGTAATTATTCAGTATTTATTAGTTAATAATTAATATTTTAAGAGATAGTGTTCATTCTAGAATTTAAGAAAATTTTGTTGGAAATTACAGTGAAATAGTTGAGTGAAAAAAAAATGTAAGAAAGGGCACGGTTACGGTATTTAATTACTAAACAACTTTTTTTTAGCCACGCATATATCCGGGAGTACTCTACGGCAGATTATGGGTGAGTGTTTTTATCATCATTAAAAGAGAACAAAACATTTTTTTTTTTGTTTTCCCAGAATATTTTTTTGTTTCCGTGTTCAATATTTTTATTTCACTTCTAATTCGCTTTTCATTTCAAAAAACAATTTTTTTTTTGGGTCATAGGTTATTTATTAGTTCTTACATAACTAGAGGTTTAATAGCATTAGTACATATGTATATTCTAGGTGTAATTTTCTTTTATTTCTTGTAATTACCAATAAATTTTAAAATGGAGTAATTTGAAATTTTTATTGGTTGATGGTGTTGTGATGATTCTTGAGATCCGCTTTGTTTTTTTTCAGTTTTTTTCTTACCAACCTAAGGTTTTGTCGTGTCTCCTTTATTATGACAACAAAGTAACCCCCCAACCCACTGAGGACTACCCGATTGCCATTATGTTACGAGTCTCTATATGACAGACCAACATTTCCGTAATCGGGTAGTCCTCAGTGGGTTGGGGGTTACTTTGTTGTCATATTAAAGGAGACACGACAAAACCTTATGTTGGTAAGAAAAAACCATCTGACGCTATAGCCCACAAGTTTTTGGGCGGCAAAAATTTATATTGGTCCGATTACGATAGTTGATATCTCTGTCAATAGGTTTCGGGACCTGTTATTGCTGTGACAATTTTCATTTTGATTGCTCGATTATTTCTAAACATTTCTTAGGAAATTAAATTTTATTGAAAATCAACTGTGCTATAGCCCACAAGTTTTTGGGCGGCAAAAATCTAAAATAGTCCGATTACGATGGTTGACACCTCTATCAATAGGTTTCGGGACCTGTAATTGTTGTGACAATTTTCATTTTGGTTGCTCGATTATTTCTAAACATTTCTTAGAAAATTCAATTTTATTGAAAATCAACTGTGCTATAGCACACCAGTTTTTGGGCGGCAAAAATTTAAAATGGTCCGATTACGCTGGTTGATACCTTTATCAATAGGTTTCATGACCTGTTATTGCTGTGACAATTTTCATTTTGATTGCTCGATTATTTCTAAACATTTCTTAGAAAATTCAATTTGATTGAAAATTAACTGTGCTTCAACTGTGCTATAGCCCACAAATTTTTGGGCGGTGAAAATCTAAAATGGTCCAATTACGATGGTTGATACCTCTACCAATAGGTTTCGGGAACTGTTATTGCTGTGACAATTTTCATTTTAGTTGCTCGATTATTTCTAAACATTTCTTAGAAAATTCAATTTGATTGAAAATTATTGTGCTATATCCCAAAATTTTTTGGGCGGCAAAAATCTAGAATGGTCCGATTACGATGGTTGATGCCTCTCTCAATAGGTTTCAGGGCCAGTAATTGCTGTGAAAATTTTCATTTTGATTGCTCGATTATTTCTAAACATTTCTTAGAAAATTCAATTTGATTGAAAATCATCTGTGCTATAGCCCACAAGTTTTTGGGCGGCAAAAATCTAAATTTGGTCTGACTACGATGGCTGATACCTCTATCAATAGGTTTCGGGACCTGTAATTGATGTGACAATTTTCATTTTGATTGCTCGATTATTTCTAAACATTTCTTAGAAAATTCAATTTTATTGAAAATCTACTGTGCTACAACAGTCCACTAGTTTTTGGGCGGCAAAAATCTAAAATGGTCCGATTACGATGGTTGATACCTCTATCAATAGGTTTCGGGACCTGTAATTGCTGTGACAATTTTCATTTTGATTGCTCGATTATTTCTAAACATTTCTTAGAAAATTCAATTTGATTGAAAATCATCTGTGCTATAGCCCACAAGTTTTTGGGCGGCATAATCTAAAATAGTCCGATTACGATGGTTGATACCTCTATCAATAGGTTTCGGGACCTGTTATTGCTGTGACAATTTTCATTTTGATTGCTCGATTATTTCTAAACATTTCTTAGAAAATTCAATTTTATTGAAAATTAACTGTGCTTGAATAGTGCTATAGCCCACAAGTTTATGGGCGGCAAAAATATATAATGGTCCGATTACGATGGCTGATACCTTTATCAATAGGTTTCAGAACCTGTAATTGCTGTGACAATTTTAATGTTGATTGCTCGATTATTTCTAAACATTTCTTAGAAAATTCAATTTGATTGAAAATCATCTGTGCTATAGCCCACAAGTTTTTGGGCGGCAAAAATCTAAAATAGTCCGATTACGATGGTTGATACCTCTATCAATAGGTTTCGGGACCTGTAATTGCTGTGACAATTTTCATTTTGGTTGCTCGATCATTTCTATACATTTCTTATAAAATTCAATTTTATTGAAAATTAACTGTGCTATAGCCCACAAGTTTTTGGGCGGCAAAATTCTAAAATGGTCCAATTACGATGGTTTATACCTCTATCAATAGGTTTCGGGACCTGTTATTGCTGTGACATATTTCATTTTCATTGCTCGATTATTTCTAAACATTTCTTAGAAAATTAAATTTTATTGAAAATCAACTGTGCTATAGCCCACAAGTTTTTGGGCGGCAAAAATCTAAAATAGTCCGATTACGATGGTTGGCACCTCTATCAATAGGTTTCGGGACCTGTAATTGTTGTGACAATTTTCATTTTGGTTGCTCGATTATTTCTAACCATTACTTAGAAAATTCAATTTTATTGAAAATCAACTGTGCTATAGCACACAAGTTTTTGGGCGGCAAAAATCTAAAATGGTCCAATTACGATGGTTGATACCTTTATCAATAGGTTTCGGGAACTGTTATTGCTGTGACAATTTTCATTTTGATTGCTCGATTATTTCTAAACATTTCTTAGAAAATTCAATTTGATTGAAAATTATTGTGCTATATCCCAAAATTTTTTCGGCGGCAAAAATCTAGAATGGTCCGATTACGAAGGTTGATACCTCTCTCAATAGGTTTCAGGGCCAGTAATTGCTGTGACAATTTTCATTTTGATTGCTCGATTATTTCTAAACATTTCTTAGAAAATTCAATTTGATTGAAAATCATCTGTGCTATAGCACACAAGTTTTTGGGCGGCAAAAATCTAAAATAGTCCGATTACGATGGTTGCTACCTCTATCAATAGATTTCGGGACCTGTTATTGCTGTGACAATTTTCATTTTGATTGCTCGATTATTTCTAAACGTTTCTTAGAAAATTCAATTTTATTGAAAATTAACTGTGCTTGAATAGTGCTATAGCCCACAAGTTTATGGGCGGCAAAAATATATAATGGTCCGATTACGATGGCTGATACCTTTTTGCAATAGGTTTCGGAACCTGTAATTGCTGTGACAATTTAAATTTTGATTGCTCGATTATTTCTAAACATTTCTTAGAAAATTCAATTTGATTGAAAATCATCTGTGCTATAGCCCACAAATTTTTGGGCGGCAAAAATCTAAAATAGTCCGATTACGATGGTTGATACCTCTCTCAATAGGTTTCGGGACCTGTAATTGCTGTGACAATTTTCGTTTTGGTTGCTCGATTATTTCTAAACATTTCTTAGAAAATTCAATTTTATTGAAAATTAACTGTGCTATATACAGCCCACAAGTTTTTAGGCGGCAAAAATCTAAAATGGTCCAATTACGATGGTTGATACCTTTATCAATAGGTTTCATGACCTGTTATTGCTGTGACAATTTTCATTTTGATTGCTCAATTATTTCTAAACATTTCTTAGAAAATTCAATTTTATTGAAAATTAACTGTGCTATAGCCCACGAGTTTTTGGGCGGCAAAAATCTAAAATGGTCCAATTACGATGGTTGATACCTTTATCAATATAGGTTTCATAACCTGTTATTGCTGTGACAATTTTCATTTTGATTGCTCGATTATTTCTAAACATTTCTTAGAAAATTCAATTGTATTGAAAATTAACTGTGCTATAGCCCACAAGTTTACGGGCGGCAAAAATCTAAAATGGTCCGACTACGATGGCTGATACCTCTATCAATTGGTTTCGGGACCTGTAATTGCTGTGACAATTTTCATTTTGATTGCTCGAATATTTCTAAACATTTCTTAGAAAATTCAATTTTATTGAAAATTAACTGTGCTTCAACTGTGCTATATCCCAAAATTTTTTGGCGGCAAAAATCTAGAATGGTCCGATTACGATGGTTGATACCTCTCTCAATAGGTTTCGGGACCATTAATTGCTGTGACAATTTTCATTTTGATTGCTCGATTATTTCTAAACATTTCTTAGAAAATTCAATTTTATTGAAAATCATCTGTGCTATTATAGCCCAAAAGTTTTTGGGCGGCAAAAATCTAAAATAGTCCGATTACGATGGTTGATGCAGCTATCAATAGGTTTCAGGAACTGTAAATCTGTAATAATTTTCATTTTGATTCCTCGATTATTTCTAAACATTTGTGCTACAGCCCACAAGTTTTCTGTGCGATCATCTGTGCTATAGCTCACAAGTTTTTGGGCGGCAAAAATCTAAAATAGTCCGATTACGATGGTTGATACCTCTATCAATAGGTTTCGGAACCTGTAATTGCTGTGACAATTTTGATTTTGATTGCTCGACTATTTCTAAGCATTTCTTAGAAAATTCAATTTTATTGAAAATCAACTGTGCTATTATAGCCCACAAGTTTTTGGGCGGCAAAAATCTAAAATAGTCCGATTACAGTAGTTGATACCTCTATCAATAGGTGTCGGGACCTGTTATTGCTTCTAAACATTTCTTAAAAAATTCAATTTAATTGAAAATCAACTGTGATATAGCCCACAAGTTTTTGGGCGGCAAAAATATATAATGGCCCAATTGCGATATTTGATACCTCTATCAATAGGTTTCGGAACCTGTAATTGCTGTGACAATTTTCATTTTGATTGCTCGATTATTTCTAAGCATTTCTTAGAAAATTCAATTTTATTGAAAATCAACCGTGCTATAGCCCACAAGTTTAAAATGGTCCAAACTAAAATGGTCCGACTACGATGGTTGATACCTCTATCAATAGGTTTCGGGACCTGTAATTGCTGTAACAATTTTCAATTTGATAGCTCGATTATTTCTAAACATTTCTTAGAAAATTCAATTTGATTGAAAATTAACTGTGCTATAGCCCACAAGTTTTTGGGCGGCAAAAATCTAAAATGGTCCGATTACGATGGTTGATACCTCTATCAATAGGTTTCGGGACCTTTAATTGCTGTGTCAATTTTCATTTTCATTGCTCGATTATTTCTAAACATTTTTTTAGAAAATTCACTTTTATTGAAAATTAACTGTGCTATAGCCCACAAGTTTTTGGGCGGCAAAAATCTAAAATAATCCGACTACGATGGTTGATACCTCTATCAATAGGTTTCGGGACCTTTAATTGCTGTGTCAATTTTCATTTTGATTGCTCGATTATTTCTAAACATTTCTTAGAAAATTCAATTTTATTGAAAATCAACTGTGCTATTATAGCCCAAAAGTTTTTGGGCGGCAAAAATCTAAAATAGTTCGATTTCAACGGTTGATACCTCTATCAATAGGTTTCGGGACCTGTAATTGCTTCTAAATATTTCTTAGAAAATTCAATTTGATTGAAAATCAACTGTGATATAGCCCAAAAGTTTTTGGGCGGCAAAAATCTAAAATGACCCGATTACGATGGTTGATACCTCTATCAATAGGTTTCGGGACCTGTAATTGCTGTGAAAATTTTAATTTTGATTGCTCGATTATTTCTAAACATTTCTTAGAAAATTCAATTTTATTGAAAATTAATGTGCTATAGCCCACAAGTTTACGGGCGGCAAAAATCTAAAATGGTCCGACTACGATGGCTGATACCTTTATCAATTGGTTTCGGGACCTGTAATTGCTGTGACAATTTTGATTTTGATTGCTCGATTATTTCTAAACATTTCTTAGAAAATTCAAATTTATAGAAAATTAATGTGCTATATCCCAAAAGTTTTTGGGCTGCAAAAATCTAAAATGGTCCGATTACGATGGTTGATACCTCTATCAATAGGTTTCAGGACCTGTAATTGCTGTGACAATTTTTATTTTGATTGCTCGATTATTTTTAAACATTTCTTAGAATATTCAATTTTATTGAAAATTAACTGTGCTACAGCCCACAAGTTTTTGGGCGGCAAAAATATATATTAGTCCGATTACGATGGCTGATACCTCTATCAATAGGTTTCGGGACCTGTAATTGCTGTGACAATTTTCATTTTGATTGCTCGATTATTTCTAAACATTTCTTAGAAAATTCAATTTTATTGAAAATTAACTGTGCTATAGCCCACCAGTTTTTGGGCGGCAAAAATCTAAAATGGTCCGATTACGATGGTTGATACCTCTATCAATAGGTTTCGGGACCTGTAATTGCTGTGACAATTTTCATTTTGATTGCTTGATTATTTCTACACATTTCTTAGAAAATTCAATTGTATTGAAAATTAACTGTGCTTCAACTGTGCTATAGCCCACCAGTTTTTGGGCGGCAAAAATCTAAAATGGTCCAATTACGATGGTTGATACCTCTCTCGATATGTTTCGGGACCTGTAATTGCTGTGACAATTTTCATTTTGATTGCTCGATTATTTCTAAACATTTCTTAGAAAATTCAATTTTATTGAAAATCTACCGTGCTACAACAGTCCACTAGTTTTTGGGCGGCAAAAATCTAAAATGGTCCGATTACGATGGTTGATACCCCTATCAATAAGTTTCGGGACCTGTAATTGCTGTGTAAATTTTCATTTTGATTGCTCGATTATTTCTAAACATTTCTTAGAAAATTCAATTTTATTGAAAATCTACTGTGCTACAACAGTCCACTAGTTTTTGGGCGGCAAAAATCTAAAATGGTCCGATTACGATGGTTGATACCTCTATCAATAGGTTTCGGGACCTGTAATTGCTGTGTAAATTTTCATTTTGATTGCTCGATTATTTCTAAACATTTCTTAGAAAATTCAATTTTATTGAAAATCAACTGTGCTATAGCCCACAAGTTTACGGGCGGCAAAAATCTAAAATGGTCCGACTACGATGGCTGATACCTCTATCAATAGGTTTCGGGACCTGTAATTGCTGTGACAATTTTCATTTTGATTGCTCGATTATTTCTAAACATTTCTTAGAAAATTCAATTTTATTCAAATTTAACTGTGCTTCAACAGTGCTATAGCCCACAAGTTTTTGGGCGGCAAAAATCTAAAATGGTCCGATTACGATGGTTGATACCTCTATCAATAGGTTTTGGGACCTGTAATTCCTGTGACATTTTCATTTTGATTGCTCGATTATTTCTACACATTTCTTAGAAAATCCAATTGTATTGAAAATTAACTGTGCTTCAACTGTGCTATAGCCCACCAGTTTTTGGGCGGCAAAAATCTAAAATGGTCCGACTACGATGGCTGATACCTCTATCAATAGGTTTCGGACCTGTAATTGCTGTGACAATTTTCATTTTGATTGCTCGATTATTTCTAAACATTTCTTAGAAAATTTAATTTTATTGAAAATTAACTGTGCTTTAACAGTGCTATAGCCCACCAGTTTTTGGGCGGCAAAAATCTAAAATGGTCCGATTACGATGGTTGATACCTCTATCAATAGGTTTCGGGACCTGTAATTGCTGTGACAATTTTCATTTTGATTGCTCGATTATTTCTACAAATTTCTTAGAAAATTAAATTGTATTGAAAATTAACTGTGCTTCAACTGTGCTATAGCCCACAAGTTTTTGGGCGGCAAAAATCTAAAATGGTCCAATTACGATGGTTGATACCTCTCTCAATAGGTTTCGGGACCTGTAATTGCTGTGACAATTTTCATTTTGATTGCTCGATTATTTCTAAACATTTCTTAGAAAATTCAATTTTATTGAAAATCTACTGTGTTACAACAGTCCACTAGTTTTTGGGCGGCAAAAATCTAAAATGGTCCGATTACGATGGTTGATACCTCTATCAATAAGTTTCGGGACCTGTAATTGCTGTGACAATTTTCATTTTGATTGCTCGATTATTTCTAAACATTTCTTAGAAAATTCATTTTTATTGAAAATCTACTGTGCTACAACAGTCCACTAGTTTTTGGGCGGCAAAAATCTAAAATGGTCCGATTACGATGGTTGATACCTCTATCAATAGGTTTCGGGACCTGTAATTGTTATGACAATTCTCATTTTGATTGCTCGATTATTTCTAAACATTTCTTATAAAATACAATTTTATTGAAAATCAACTGTGCTAAAGCCCACAAGTTTTTTGGCGGCAAAAATCTAAAATGGTCCGATTACTATGGTTGATACCTCTATCAATAGGTTTCGGGAACTGTTATTGCTGTGACAATTATAATTTTGATTGCTCGATTATTTCTAAACATTTCTTAGAAAATTCAATTTTATTGAAAATTAACTGTGCTACAGCCCTCAAGTTTTTGGGCGGCAAAAATCGAAAATGGTCCGATTACGATGGCTGATACCTCTATCAATAGGTTTCGGGACCTGTAATTGCTGTGACAATTTTCATTTTGATTGCTCGATTATTTCTAAACATTTCTTAGAAAATTCAATTTTATTGAAAATTAATGGGCTATATCCCAAAAGTTTTTGGGCGGCAAAAATCTAAAATGGTCCGATTACGATGGTTGATACCTCTCTCAATACGTTTCGGGACCTGTAATTGCTGTGACAATTTTCATTTTGATTGCTCCATTATTTCTAACATTTCTTAGAAAATTCAATTTTATTGAAAATTAACTGTGCTTCAACTGTGCTATAGCCCACCAGTTTTTGGGCGGCAAAAATCTAAAATGGTCCGATTACGATGGTTGATACATTTATCAATAGGTTTCGGGACCTGTAATAGCTGTGACAATTTTCATTTTGGTTGCCCGATTATATCTAAACATTTCTTAGAATATTCAATTTTATTGAAAATCAACTGTGCTATAGCCCACAAGTTTTTGGGCGGCAAAAATCTAAAATAGTCCGATTACGATGGTTGATACCTCTATCAATAGGTTTCGGGACCTGTAATTGCTGTGACAATTTTTATTTTGATTGCTCGATTATTTCTAAACATTTCTTAGAAAATCCAATTTTATTGAAAATTAACTGTGTTAAAGCATACAAGTATTTGGGCGGCAAAAATCTAAAATGGTCCGATTACGATGGTTGATACCTCTATCAATAGGTTTCGGGACCTGTTATTGTTGTGACAATTTTTATTTTGATTGCTCGATTATTTCTAAACATTTCTTAGAAAATTCAATTTTATTGAAAATTATCTGTGCAATAGCCCACAAGTTTTTGGTAGGCAAAAATCTAAAATGGTCCAAATACGATGGTTGATACCTCTATCAATAGGTTTCGGGACCTGTTATTGCTGTGACAATTTTCATTTTGATTGCTCGATTATTTCTAACATTTCTTAGAAAATTCAATTTTATTGAAAATTATCTGTGCAATAGCCCACAAGTTTTTGGTAGGCAAAAATCTAAAATGGTCCAAATACGATGGTTGATACCTCTATCAATAGGTTTCGGGACCTGTTATTGCTGTGACAATTTTCATTTTGATTGCTCGATTATTTCTAAACATTTCTTAGAAAATTCAATTTTATTGAAAATCTACTGTGCTTCAATAGTGCTATAGCCCACAAGTTTATGGGCGGCAAAAATATATAATGGTCCGATTACGATAGATGATACCTCTATCAATAGGTTTCGGGACCTGTAATTGCTGTGACAATTTTCATTTTGATTGCTCGATTATTTCTAAACATTTCGTAGAAAATTAAATTTTATTGAAAATTAACTGTGCTATACACAAGTTTTTGGGCGGCAAAAATCTAAAATGGTCCGATTACGATGGTTGATACCTCTATCAATAGGTTTCGGGACCTGTTATTGCTGTGACAATTTTTATTTTGATTGCTCGATTATTTCTAAACATTTCTTAGAAAATTCAATTTTATTGAAAATCAACTGTGCTATAGCCCACAAGTTTTTGGGCGGCAAAAATCTAAAATAGTCCGATTACGATGGTTAACAGCTCAATCAATAGGTTTCGGGACCTGTAATTAGTGTGACAATTTTTATTTTAATTACTCGATTATTTCTAAACATTTCTTAGAAAATTCAATTTTATTGAAAATCAACTGTGCTATAGCCAACAAGTTTCTGGGGGGCAAAAATCTAAAATAGTCCGATTACGATGGTTGACACCTCTATCAATAGGTTTCGGGACCTGTAATTCCTGTGACAATTTTCATTTTGATAGCTCGATTATTTCTTCACATTTCTTAGAAAATTCAATTGTATTAAAAATTAACTGTGCTTCAACTGTGCTATAGCCCACCAGTTTTTGGGCGGCAAAAATCTAAAATGGTCCGATTACGATGGTTGACAGCTCTATCAATAGGTTTCGGGACCTGTAATTGCTGTGACAATTTTTATTTTGTTTGCTCGATTATTTCTAAACATTTCTTAGAAAATTCAATTTTATTGAAAATTAACTGTGCTACAGCCCACAAGTTTTTTGGCGGCAAAAATCTAAAATGGTCCGATTACGATGGTTGATACCTCTATCAATAGGTTTCGGGACCTGTTATTGCTGTGACAATTTTCATTTTGATTGCTCGATTATTTCTAAACGTTTCTTAGAAAATTCAATTTTATTGAAAATTAACTGTGCTTGAATAGTGCTATAGCCCACAAGTTTTTGGGCGGCAAAAATCTAAAATGGTCCGATTACGATGGTTGACAGCTCTATCAATAGGTTTCGGGACCTGTAATTGCTGTGAAAATTTTCATTTTGATTGCTCGATTATTTCTAAACATTTCTTAGAAAATTCAATATGATTGAAAATCATCTGTGCTATAGCCCACAAGTTTTTGGGCGGCAAAAATCTAAATTTGGTCTGACTACGATGGCTGATACCTCTATTAATAGGTTTCGGGACCTGTAATTGATGTGACAATTTTCATTTTGATTGCTCGATTATTTCTAAACATTTCTTAGAAAATTCAATTTTATTGAAAATCTACTGTGCTACAACAGTCCACTAGTTTTTGGGCGGCAAAAATCTAAAATGGTCCGATTACGATGGTTGATACCTCTATCAATAGGTTTCGGGACCTGTAATTGCTGTGACAATTTTCATTTTGATTGCTCGATTATTTCTAAACATTTCTTAGAAAATTCAATTTGATTGAAAATCATCTGTGCTATAGCCCACAAGTTTTTGGGCGGCAAAAATCTAAAATAGTCCGATTACGATGGTTGATACCTCTATCAATAGGTTTCGGGACCTGTTATTGCTGTGACAATTTTAATTTTGATTGCTCGATTATTTCTTCACATTTCTTAGAAAATTCAATTGTATTAAAAATTAACTGTGCATCAACTGTGCTATAGCCCACCAGTTTTTGGGCGGCAAAAATCTAAAATGGTCCGATTACGATGGTTGACAGCTCTATCAATAGGTTTCGGGACCTGTAATTGCTGTGACAATTTTTATTTTGATTGCTCGATTATTTCTACACATTTCTTAGAAAATTCAATTTTATTGAAAATTAACTGTGCTACAGCCCACAATTTTTTGGGCGGCAAAAATCTAAAATAGTCCGATTACGATGGTTGATACCTCTATCAATAGGTTTCGGGACCTGTAATTGCTGTGACAATTTTCATTTTGGTTGCTCGATCATTTCTAAACATTTCTTATAAAATTCAATTTTATTGAAAATTAACTGTGCTATAGCCCACAAGTTTTTGGGCGGCAAAAATCTAAAATGGTCCAATTACGATGGTTTATACCTCTATCAATAGGTTTCGGGACCTGTTATTGCTGTGACATATTTCATTTTGATTGCTCGATTATTTCTAAACATTTCTTAGAAAATTCAATTTGATTGAAAATCATCTGTGCTATAGCCCAGAAGTTTTTGGGCGGCAAAAATCTAAAATAGTCCGATTACGATGGTTGATACCTCTATCAATAGGTTTCGGGACCTGTTATTGCTGTGACAATTTTCATTTTGATTGCTCGATTATTTCTTCACATTTCTTAGAAAATTCAATTGTATTAAAAATTAACTGTGCTTCAACTGTGCTATAGCCCACCAGTTTTTGAGCGGCAAAAATCTAAAATGGTCCGATTACGATGGTTGACAGCTCTATCAATAGGTTTCGGGACCTGTAATTGCTGTGACAATTTTTATTTTGATTGCTCGATTATTTCTAAACATTTCTTAGAAAATTAAATTTTATTGAAAATCAACTGTGCTATATCCCAAAATTTTTTGGGCGGCAAAAATCTAGAATGGTCCGATTACGATGGTTGATGCCTCTCTCAATAGGTTTCAGGGCCAGTAATTGCTGTGACAATTTTCATTTTGATTGCTCGATTATTTCTAAACATTTCTTAGAAAATTCAATTTGATTGAAAATCATCTGTGCTATAGCCCACAAGTTTTTGGGCGGCAAAAATCTAAAATAGTCCGATTACGATGGTTGATACCTCTATCAATAGGTTTCGGGACCTGTAATTGCTGTGACAATTTTCATTTTGATTGCTCGATTGTTTCTTCACATTTCTTAGAAAATTCAATTGTATTAAAAATTAACTGTGTTTCAACTGTGCTATAGCCCACCAGTTTTTGGGCGGCAAAAATCTAAAATGGTCCGATTACGATGGTTGACAGCTCTATCAATAGGTTTCGGGACCTGTAATTGCTGTGACAATTTTTATTTTGATTGCTCGATTATTTCTAAACATTTCTTAGAAAATTCAATTTTATTGAAAATTAACTGTGCTACAGCCCACAAGTTTTTGGGCGGCAAAAATCTAAAATAGTCCGATTACGATGGTTGGCACCTCTATCAATAGGTTTCGGGACCTGTAATTGTTGTGACAATTTTCATTTTGGTTGCTCGATTATTTCTAACCATTACTTAGAAAATTCAATTTTATTGAAAATCAACTGTGCTATAGCACACAAGTTTTTGGGCGGCAAAAATCTAAAATGGTCCGACTACGATGGCTGATACCTCTATTAATAGGTTTCGGGACCTGTAATTGCTGTGACAATTTTCATTTTGATTGCTCGATTATTTCTAAACATTTCTTAGAAAATTCAATTTTATTGAAAATTAACTGTGCTTCAACTGTGCTATAGCCCACAAGTTTTTGGGCGGCAAAAATCTAAAATGGTCCAATTACGATGGTTGATACCTCTATCAATAGGTTTCGGGAACTGTTATTGCTGTGACAATTTTCATTTTGATTGCTCGATTATTTCTAAACATTTCTTAGAAAATTCAATTTGACTGAAAATTAACTGTGCTATATCCCAAAATTTTTTCGGCGGCAAAAATCTAGAATAGTCCGATTACGAAGGTTGATACCTCTCTCAATAGGTTTCAGGGCTAGTAATTGCTGTGACAATTTTCATTTTGATTGCTCGATTATTTCTAAACATTTCTTAGAAAATTCAATTTGATTGAAAATCATCTGTGCTATAGCACACAAGTTTTTGGGCGGCAAAAATCTAAAATAGTCCGATTACGATGGTTGATACCTCTATCAATAGGTTTCGGGACCTGTTATTGCTGTGACAATTTTCATTTTGATTGCTCGATTATTTCTAAACGTTTCTTAGAAAATTCAATTTTATTGAAAATTAACTGTGCATGAATAGTGCTATAGCCCACAAGTTTATGGGCGGCAAAAATATATAATGGTCCGATTACGATGGCTGATACCTTTATCAATAGGTTTCGGAACCTGTAATTGCTGTGACAATTTAAATTTTGATTGCTCGATTATTTCTAAACATTTCTTAGAAAATTCAATTTGATTGAAAATCATCTGTGCTATAGCCCACAAATTTTTGGGCGGCAAAAATCTAAAATAGTCCGATTACGATGGTTGATACCTCTATCAATAGGTTTCGGGACCTGTAATTGCTGAGACAATTTTCATTTTGGTTGCTAGATTATTTCTAAACATTTCTTAGAAAATTCAATTTTATTGAAAATTAACTGTGCTATATATAGCCCACAAGTTTTTAGGCGGCAAAAATCTAAAATGGTCCAATTACGATGGTTGATACCTTTATCAATAGGTTTCATGACCTGTTATTGCTGTGACAATTTTCATTTTGATTGCTCGATTATTTCTAAACATTTCTTAGACAATTCAATTTTATTGAAAATTAACTGTGCTATAGCCCACAAGTTTTTGGGCGGCAAAAATCTAAAATGGTCCAATTACGATGGTTGATACCTTTATCAATATAGGTTTCATAACCTGTTATTGCTGTGACAATTTTCATTTTGATTGCTCGATTATTTCTAAACATTTCTTAGAAAATTCAATTTTATTAAAAATTAACTGTGCTATAGCCCACAAGTTTTTCGGCGGCAAAAATCTAAAATAGTCCGATTACGATGGTTGACACCTCTATCAATAGGTTTCGGGACCTGTAATTGTTGTGACAATTTTCATTTTGGTTGCTCGATTATTTCTAAACATTTCTTAGAAAGTTCAATTTGATTGAAAATCATCTGTGCTATTATAGCCCAAAAGTTTTTGGGCGGCAAAAATCTAAAATAGTCCGATTACGATGGTTGATGCAGCTATCAATAGGTTTCAGGAACTGTAAATGCTGTAATAATTTTCATTTTGATTGCTCGATTATTTCTAAACATTTGTGCTATAGCCCACAAGTTTTCTGTGCAATCATCTGTGCTATAGCTCACAAGTTTTTGGGCGGCAAAAATCTAAAATAGTCCGATTACGATGGTTGATACCTCTATCAATAGGTTTCGGAACCTGTAATTGCTGTGACAATTTTGATTTTGATTGCTCGATTATTTCTAAGCATTTCTTAGAAAATTCAATTTTATTGAAAATCAACTGTGCTATTATAGCCCAAAAGTTTTTGGGCGGCAAAAATCTAAAATAGTCCGATTACAGTGGTTGATACCTCTATCAATAGGTGTCGGGACCTGTTATTGCTTCTAAACATTTCTTAAAAAATTCAATTTGATTGAAAATCAACTGTGATATAGCCCACTTTTTGGGCGGCAAAAATATAAAATGGCCCAATTGCGATGGTTGATACCTCTATCAATAGGTTTCGGAACCTGTAATTGCTGTGACAATTTTCATTTTGATTGCTCGATTATTTCTAAGCATTTCTTAGAAAATTCAATTTTATTGAAAATCAACCGTGCTATAGCCCACAAGTTTAAAATGGTCCAAACTAAAATGGTCCGACTACGATGGTTGATACCTCTATCAATAGGTTTCGGGACCTGTAATTGCTGTAACAATTTTCAATTTGATAGCTCGATTATTTCTAAACATTTCTTAGAAAATTGAATTTGATTGAAAATTAACTGTGCTATAGCCCACAAGTTTTTGGGCGGCAAAAATCTAAAATAATCCGACTACGATGGTTGATACCTCTATCAATAGGTTTCGGGACCTTTAATTGCTGTGTCAATTTTCATTTTGATTGCTCGATTATTTCTAAACATTTCTAAGAAAATTCAATTTTATTGAAAATCAACTGTGCTATTATAGCCCAAAAGTTTTTGGGCGGCAAAAATCTAAAATAGTTCGATTTCAACGGTTGATACCTCTATCAATAGGTTTCGGGACCTGTAATTGCTTCTAAATATTTCTTAGAAAATTCAATTTGATTGAAAATCAACTGTGATATAGCCCAAAAGTTTTTGGGCGGCAAAAATCTAAAATGACCCGATTACGATGGTTGATACCTCTATCAATAGGTTTCGGGACCTGTAATTGCTGTGAAAATTTTAATTTTGATTGCTCGATTATTTCTAAACATTTCTTAGAAAATTCAATTTTATTGAAATTTAATGTGCTATAGCCCACAAGTTTACGGGCGGCAAAAATCTAAAATGGTCCGACTACGATGGCTGATACCTTTATCAATTGGTTTCGGGACCTGTAATTGCTGTGACAATTTTGATTTTGATTGCTCGATATTTTCTAAACATTTCTTAGAAAATTCAAATTTATTGAAAATTAATGTGCTATATCCCAAAAGTTTTTGGGCGGCAAAAATCTAAAATAGTCCGATTACGATGGTTGATACCTCTATCAATAGGTTTCAGGACCTGTAATTGCTGTGACAATTTTTAAATTGATTGCTCGATTATTTTTAAACATTTCTTAGAATATTCAATTTTATTGAAAATTAACTGTGCTACAGCCCACAAGTTTTTGGGCGGCAAAAATATATATTAGTCCGATTACGATGGCTGATACCTCTATCAATAAATTTCGGGACCTGTAATTGCTGTGACAATTTTCATTTTGATTGCTCGATTATTTCTAAACATTTCTTAGAAAATTCAATTTTATTGAAAATTAACTGTGCTATAGCCCACCAGTTTTTGGGCGGCAAAAATCTAAAATGGTCCGATTACGATGGTTTATACCTCTATCAATATGTTTCGGGACCTGTAATTGCTGTGACAATTTTCATTTTGATTGCTCGATTATTTCTACACATTTCTTAGAAAATTCAATTGTATTGAAAATTTACTGTGCTTCAACTGTGCTATAGCCCACCAGTTTTTGGGCGGCAAAAATCTAAAATGGTCCAATTACGATGGTTGATACCTCTCTCAATATGTTTCGGGACCTGTAATTGCTGTGTAAATTTTCATTTTGATTGCTCGATTATTTCTAAACATTTCTTAGAAAATTCAATTTTATTGAAAATCTACTGTGCTACAACAGTCCACTAGTTTTTGGGCGGCAAAAATCTAAAATGGTCCGATTACGATGTTTGATACCTCTATCAATAGGTTTCGGGACCTGTAATTGCTGTGTAAATTTTCATTTTCATTGCTCGATTATTTCTAAACATTTCTTAGAAAATTCAATTTTATTGAAAATCAACTGTGCTATAGCCCATAAGTTTACGGGCGGCAAAAATCTAAAATGGTCCGACTACGTTGGCTGATACCTCTATCAATAGGTTTCGGGACCTGTAATTGCTGTGACAATTTTCATTTTGATTGCTCGATTATTTCTAAACATTTCTTAGAAAATTCAATTTTATTGAAAATTAACTGTGCTTTAACAGTGCTATAGCCCACCAGTTTTTGGGCGGCAAAAATCTAAAATGGTCCGATTACGATGGTTGATACCTCTATCAATAGGTTTCGGACCTGTAATTGCTGTGACAATTTCCATTTTGATTGCTCGATTATTTCTAAACATTTCTTAGAAAATTCAATTTTATTGAAAATTAACTGTGCTTTAACAGTGCTATAGCCCACCAGTTTTTGGGCGGCAAAAATCTAAAATGGTCCGATTACGATGGTTGATACCTCTATCAATAGGTTTCGGGACCTGTAATTGCTGTGACAATTTTCATTTTGATTGTTCGAATATTTCTACAAATTTCTTAGAAAATTCAATTGTATTGAAAATTAACTGTGCTTCAACTGTGCTATAACCCACAAGTTTTTGGGCGGCAAAAATCTTAAATGGTCCAATTACGATGGTTGATACCTCTCTCAATAGGTTTCGGGACCTGTAATTGATGTGACAATTTTCATTTTGATTGCTCGATTATTTCTAAACATTTCTTAAAAAATTCAATTTTATTGAAAATCTACTGTGCTACAACAGTCCACTAGTTTTTGGGCGGCAAAAATCTAAAATGGTCCGATTACGATGGTTGATACCTCTATCAATAAGTTTCGGGACCTGTAATTGCTGTGACAATTTTCATTTTGATTGCTCGATTATTTCTAAACATTTCTTAAAAAATTCATTTTTATTGAAAATCTACTGTGCTACAACAGTCCACTATTTTTTGGGCGGCAAAAATCTAAAATGGTCCGATTACGATGGTTGATACCTCTATCAATAGGTTTCGGGAACTGTAATTGTTATGACAATTCTCATTTTGATTGCTCGATTATTTCTAAACATTTCTTATAAAATTCAATTTTATTGAAAATCAACTGTGCTAAGGCCCACAAGTTTTTGGGCGGCAAAAATCTAAAATGGTCCGATTACTATGGTTGATACCTCTATCAATAGGTTTCGGGAATTGTTATTGGTGTGACAATTATAATTTTGATTGCTCGATTATTTCTAAACATTTCGTAGAAAATTCAATTTTATTGAAAATTAACGGTGCTATAGCCCACAAGTTTTTGGGCGGCAAAAATCGAAAATGGTCCGATTACGATGGCTGATACCTCTATCAATAGGTTTCGGGACCTGTAATTGCTGTGACAATTTTCATTTTGATTGATCGATTATTTCTAAATATTTCTTTGAAAATTCAATTTTATTGAAAATTAACTGTGCTTCAACTGTGCTATAGCCCACCAGTTTTTGGTAGGCAAAAATCTAAAATGGTCCGATTACGATGGTTGATACATTTATCAATAGGTTTCGGGACCTGTAATAGCTGTGACAATTTTCATTTTGGTTGCTCGATTATATCTAAACATTTCTTAGAATATTCAATTTTATTGAAAATCATCTGTGCTATAGCCCACAAGTTTTTGGGCGGCAAAAATCTAAAATAGTCCGATTAAAATGGTTGATACCTCTATCAATAGGTTTCGGGACCTGTAATTGCTGTGACAATTTTTATTTTGGTTGCTCGATTATTTCTAAACATTTCTTAGAAAATTCAATTTTATTGAAAATTAACTGTGTTAAAGCATACAAGTATTTGGGCGGCAAAAATCTAAAATAGGCCGATTACGATGGTTGATACCTCTATCAATAGGTTTCGGGACCTGTAATTGCTGTAACAATTTTCATTTTGATTGCTCGATTATTTCTAAACATTTCTTAGAAAATTCAATTTTATTGAAAATTAACTGTGCTAACGCCCACCAGTTTTTGGGCGGCAAAAATCTAAAATGGTCCAATTACGATGGTTGATACCTTTATCAATAGGTTTCATGACCTGTTATTGCTGTGACAATTTTCATTTTGATTGCTCGATTATTTCTAAACATTTCTTAGAAAATTCAATTTTATTGAAAATTAACTGTGTTAAAGCATACAAGTATTTGGGCGGCAAAAATCTAAAATAGGCCGATTACGATGGTTGATACCTCTATCAATAGGTTTCGGGACCTGTAATTGCTGTAACAATTTTCATTTTGATTGCTCGATTATTTCTAAACATTTCTTAGAAAATTCAATTTTATTGAAAATTAACTGTGCTATAGCCCACAAGTTTTTGGGCGGCAAAAATCTAAAATGGTCCAATTACGATGGTTGATACCTCTATCAATAGGTTTCAAGAACTGTAATTGCTGTGACAATTTTTATTTTGATTGCTCGACTATTTCTAAACATTTCTTAGAAAATTCAATTTTATTGAAAATTAACTGTGCTTTAATAGTGCTATAGCCCACAAGCTTTTGGGCGGCAAAAATCTAAAATGGTCCGATTACGATGGTTGATACCTCTATCAATAGGTTTCGGGACCTGTAATTGATGTGACAATTTTCATTTTTATTGCTCGATTATTTCTAAACATTTCTTAAAAAATTCAATTTTATTGAAAATCTACTGTGCTACAACAGTCCACTAGTTTTTGGGCGGCAAAAATCTAAAATGGTCCGATTACGATGGTTGATACCTCTATCAATAAGTTTCGGGACCTGTAATTGCTGTGACAATTTTCATTTTGATTGCTCGATTATTTCTAAACATTTCTTAAAAAATTCATTTTTATTGAAAATCTACTGTGCTACAACAGTCCACTAGTTTTTGGGCGGACAAAATCTAAAATGGTCCGATTACGATGGTTGATACCTCTATCAATAGGTTTCGGGAACTGTAATTGTTATGACAATTCTCATTTTGATTGCTCGATTATTTCTAAACATTTCTTATAAAATTCAATTTTATTGAAAATCAACTGTGCTAAGGCCCACAAGTTTTTGGGCGGCAAAAATCTAAAATGGTCCGATTACTATGGTTGATACCTCTATCAATAGGTTTCGGGAATTGTTATTGGTGTGACAATTATAATTTTGATTGCTCGATTATTTCTAAACATTTCGTAGAAAATTCAATTTTATTGAAAATTAACGGTGCTATAGCCCACAAGTTTTTGGGCGGCAAAAATCGAAAATGGTCCGATTACGATGGCTGATACCTCTATCAATAGGTTTCGGGACCTGTAATTGCTGTGACAATTTTCATTTTGATTGATCGATTATTTCTAAATATTTCTTAGAAAATTCAATTTTATTGAAAATTAACTGTGCTTCAACTGTGCTATAGCCCACCAGTTTTTGGTAGGCAAAAATCTAAAATGGTCCGATTACGATGGTTGATACATTTATCAATAGGTTTCGGGACCTGTAATAGCTGTGACAATTTTCATTTTGGTTGCTCGATTATATCTAAACATTTCTTAGAATATTCAATTTTATTGAAAATCATCTGTGCTATAGCCCACAAGTTTTTGGGCGGCAAAAATCTAAAATAGTCCGATTACGATGGTTGATACCTCTATCAATAGGTTTCGGGACCTGTAATTGCTGTGACAATTTTTATTTTGGTTGCTCGATTATTTCTAAACATTTCTTAGAAAATTCAATTTTATTGAAAATTAACTGTGTTAAAGCATACAAGTATTTGGGCGGCAAAAATCTAAAATAGGCCGATTACGATGGTTGATACCTCTATCAATAGGTTTCGGGACCTGTAATTGCTGTAACAATTTTCATTTTGATTGCTCGATTATTTCTAAACATTTCTTAGAAAATTCAATTTTATTGAAAATTAACTGTGCTAACGCCCACCAGTTTTTGGGCGGCAAAAATCTAAAATGGTCCAATTACGATGGTTGATACCTTTATCAATAGGTTTCATGACCTGTTATTGCTGTGACAATTTTCATTTTGATTGCTCGATTATTTCTAAACATTTCTTAGAAAATTCAATTTTATTGAAAATTAACTGTGCTATAGCCCACAAGTTTTTGGGCGGCAAAAATCTAAAATGGTCCAATTACGATGGTTGATACCTCTATCAATAGGTTTCGGGAACTGTAATTGCTGTGACAATTTTTATTTTGATTGCTCGACTATTTCTAAACATTTCTTAGAAAATTCAATTTTATTGAAAATTAACTGTGCTTTAATAGTGCTATAGCCCACAAGCTTTTGGGCGGCAAAAATCTAAAATGGTCCGATTACGATGGTTGATACCTCTATCAATAGGTTTCGGGACCTGTTATTGCTGTGACAATTTTTATTTTGATTGCTCGATTATTTCTAAACATTTCTTAGAAAATTCAATTTTATTGAAAATTATCTGTGGAATAGCCCACAAGTTTTTGGTAGGCAAAAATCTAAAATGGTCCGATTACGATGGTTGATACCTCTATCAATAGGTTTCGGGACCTGTTATTGCTGTGACAATTTTTATTTTGATTGCTCGATTATTTCTAAACATTTCTTAGAAAATTCAATTTTATTGAAAATCAACTGTGCTATAGCCACAAGTTTTTGGTAGGCAAAAATCTAAAACAGTCCGATTACGATGGTTGACAGCTCAATCAATAGGTTTCGGGACCTGTAATTAGTATGACAATTTTTATTTTAATTACTCGATTATTTCTAAACATTTCTTAGAAAATTCAATTTTATTGAAAATCAACTGTGCTATAGCCAACAAGTTTCTGGGGGGCAAAAATCTAAAATAGTCCGATTACGATGGTTGACACCTCTATCAATAGGTTTCGGGACCTGTAATTCCTGTGACAATTTTCATTTTGATAGCTCGATTATTTCTTCACATTTCTTAGAAAATTCAATTGTATTAAAAATTAACTGTGCTTCAACTGTGCTATAGCCAGGCGCGGTCGGTCATATTGGGCAACGTGGGCAGTGCCCACTCTTAAATTTGACCCAAATTTTTTCTTTTTATAAAAACAAATATCCATCGACATACAAATGTTAGCCTAAGTTGCACTGTAAATTTTCCACATTCATAATTTGTGTATAAGATTCAAATATGAAATACAACAACAAATCATATATACAAATTAGTGCATAAACTAGTTACTAGAGTGAAGCTACACACAAAATTGTTTTTGAATCTAGCTATTCACTGCTAGAATAATAATAAAAAACAAAATATAAAAGTTGAAAGCAAATAATCTATATCTCTATTTCTCTACGTCTACAATAATATTCTATAATCTAAATTAACACATATTCAGCCGTGTAACTGTATATTACATCGTTTCATTCACTTCTTCGTTCATAATTTCTCATTGGGCAAATCGTGTAGTGCCGCATGATGGTGTAAATCTACATAACATAAAGCTGCGCGAGTTACGTTATCGCAACAACATCCTGTATTTAATTTCATTTAAACTAAATTATATTAAATTACTATTTTGTTCCCATCATTTATTATAACGTAAGCTAAATTCTTTAATGATAATTTTATTTGATACATTAATATACAATTCTTAGAATTATAATTATAATTAATTATTTGTTAACGTAGCACTTCTAAATACCATGTAAATCATTTTTCCATATATGATAAGTCAGTTTTACACGAACCTTCTAATAAAGAACATTAAAAATATATTAAATAGTTTTCTTTACCAAGTGATAATACTTAACTGGCGCAGTTGATAGGATTGATATTTTTAAATATCAATATATAAAAATAAAAGTATTTATCGTAAATTTTAAAAATAATATACAAAAATAACAATAATAATATATACATAATATAAAGTAAACCAAAAAGTATATAACAAAATAAAATAATATAATAAAGTAGAAGTATATAAACGTAGATAACGAAAAAGTAAATAAGTGAAAGAGAATAAAATAATTTAAAACAAAAGTGTGTGGAAACTTTTAAACGAAAATTTCGTTTACTGTGATATAAATTGTGAAAATTTTCTATCCTAATCTATATATATATATATAGAAAAATATCAAGAAAATTTATTCAAGTGCATCGCATAAAAGTGAAAAAAGTAAAAATCATAAACAGAAAATAACTATAGTTGTGGTATTCAATTCACAAAAATTTCAACATCAACGGCATATTGGTGTTTAAATATTATTGACGTCACAACGGGGCGATGAACAACTGGTATTGGGCAATAATCGGCAGTTTGGTCTGGTAAGTCTTATATTTTGTTATATTCGCTATCCTTTATATAGTTATTTCCTTTTATGTTCCCACCTTTTAAAAAACTTGGTAAATTGAAGAATTCGTGTATCACTCAACCAAAACATACCGCGGATTACGGTATAAGTTTAGAACATATTAAAATTAAAAGTAATAATTTAGTATCATTTAAATTAAATTCACTCAAAATGAATCCAGACGCGAATAACGCGATTTTTAATCACTTGCGTATACCCGACGCAATTAAGGATTTACCTCGATTCGAGGGAAATACTAGAAGTCTGTATGACTTTATCGACAATGTCGAAGAAATTCTTAGTTTAATGAAGGATATTGAAGGTACAAGTTACGCTAAAATTATATTAAGGGCAATACGGAATAAGATAGTTGGACCAGCCAACGACGTCTTAAACATGTACGGGACTCCACTGACATGGACTGATATAAAAAATAATTTAACGACTCACTATTCCGATAAAAGAAATGAAACTAGTTTAATTAAAGATTTACATTCTATGACCCAAATAAATGAAACAGTTGAAAGTTTTTATTCTAAAATAATAGATATATATTCTACAATAATAAACCATATTAAAATCCATGAAACAGATAATAACGTTGTTAAATCTAAACAAACACTCTATGAGCAAATGTGTCTAAACACATTCCTATCTGGCCTTAAGGAACCTTTAGGGTCAATCATAAGGGCAATGCGACCCAGTTCACTAGCAGAAGCATTTAGCTATTGTTTGCGAGAACAAAATATCAACTATATGAAAAATAATAAAATTCACATAGTTAATAACCAACCATTCAAACTTCACGGAAATGTTGGTTCAATCTCAAAGCCACAAAATAACCCACATCTGAGACAGAATATTTCATATAACCAAATACCAACTAGGAATATTTCACCTAATTTTAACTTCAGGACACCTTCAAATAATTTTTACAACCAATCTCCAAATAATTTTAATTATCCAAGACCACCTCAAAATTTTAATAATTTTAGAACCCCACAAAATTCCAATCACAAAACCTTTCAACAATATTATAAACCTCAACAATATTCAAACCCGTTTACAAAACCCAATTATCCAAAACCAGAACCAATCGATATATCAAGTGGACATTCAAAATATAGATCCCCTAATCAATATCAAGCAAATAGAACAATTCAACCCACTAACCAGCCAAGATTTGTATCGGAAGAACTATTTAATATTGAAGGCGAATCAAATGATTCTGTGACAGATACAACAGAATTAGATTATTTAGAATCTCAAGAAGATTATTTAGAACCTCAACAAGAAATCGAAATAGACGAGGAAAATTTTCGTTTAATCGCCTCGGAGAACAAATCGGATATTTAGACATAAATAATAATAATACTAATAAAGACCATCTTCTTCCTTACATTCATATTAGGAACGGTAATAAAAATTTAAAATTTCTTATTGACACAGGTAGTTCAAAATCTTTTGTAAACCCAATTTTAATCGACGAAAAAGACTTTATTGTTATTGACCCTATAGAAATTACGACTATATTTAATAAACAGAACATAGACAAAAAACTTGTTATACCTGGACTTAAAGAATTTAGAACAAACGAAAATTTGACCTTTTATCTCTTTAAATTCCATAATTACTTTGACGGATTAATAGGTACAGAAATGATGCAACAATTAAAAATTCGACTCAATTTCATAGACAATTATTTAGAAACTGATACAGTTAAGATCCCATTACTTTCAAAGCCTTGTTTAATGTCAAAAACATATGAAATTCCCCCACACTCTAAATTAATTACACGACTACCAGTAGACTTAGAAAACGGAGACTTCTATTTAAAACCAACTATAATCACGGACGAAATACAAATTTCTGAAGGACTATACCATAGTGACAAATGGTATTCTAACATTGAAATAAAAAATACATCAAACGAACCTAAGACATTTAGGCTAGAACAACCCTTAAAAGTAGAATCAATAGAACAGAAATATTTCGAATTACATAATTATTCAATCGACCAATTTAAAAACCAAATTCTAACTAAATCAAACAGTGACCTACAAAATTTACTAAGACTGGACCACTTGAATGACGAAGAAAAAACTGAACTACTTAAAACTTGCAAAAAACATGAAGACATATTCCTTAAAGACGGTGATCTTTTAACATTCACCAACGAAATTAAACATTCTATTAACACAACAGATGATGTACCAATATACACAAAATCGTACCGTTACCCTGAAATCCACAAAGATGAAATAAAATCACAAATATCTAAAATGTTAGAACAGGGCATTATACAACCCAGTTTCTCACCCTGGTCGTCCCCCATTTGGATCGTACCAAAAAAGGCAGACGCTAGTGGAAAACAAAAATGGCGACTAGTTATAGATTATAGAAAACTGAACGATAAAACAGTAGACGATAGATACCCTCTTCCTAACATCAATGAAATTTTAGATAAACTAGGGAAATGCTTATATTTTAGTACGTTAGATTTAGCTTCCGGATTTCATCAGATTGAAATCAACAAAAGGGACATTCCCAAAACAGCTTTTAGTGTTGACAATGGGCATTACGAATTTATTCGAATGCCTTTCGGCTTAAAAAATGCGCCGTCAACGTTCCAAAGAGTAATGGATAACATTCTAAGGGAATATCAAGGGCGAATTTGTCTGTGTTATATGGACGATATTATAATCTATTCGACCTCCCTACAAGAACATACTGAAAATTTAAGTAAAATATTTCAAAGACTCAGGGAAGCAAACCTAAAAGTCCAATTGGACAAGTGCGAATTCTTACATAAGGAAATTGAATTTTTGGGCCACGTAGTGACACCGGAAGGTGTTAAACCGAACCCTAAGAAGATTAAAGCTGTAAAAGAATTCCCGTTACCCAAAACTGAAAAACAAATTAAAAGTTTTTTAGGGTTACTAGGGTATTATAGAAAGTTCTTAAAAGATTTTGCAAGAATTACAAAACCCCTCACTGAATGCTTACGAAAAGACAAAGGTATTGTTCTTGATCAAACCTACTTGGAATGCTTTGAAACCTGCAAAAATTTGTTGTGTAACGACCCATTATTACAATACCCCGATTTCAACAAACCCTTTAACTTAACGACCGATGCTAGCAATTTCGCTCTAGGAGCGGTACTTTCCCAAGGACCAATAGGGTCCGATAAGCCAACGTGTTATGCCAGTAGAACTCTAACAAAAACCGAACAAAATTATAGTACAATTGAGAAGGAGTTATTAGCAATCGTCTGGGCAACGAAATACTTTAGACCGTATTTATACGGTAGGAAATTTAACATCGTAACAGACCATAAACCTTTAGTATGGCTTTTCTCGTTAAAGGAACCAAATTCCAAATTAGTAAGGTGGCGATTGAAATTAGAAGAATTTGACTACAACATACATTATAAAAAGGGGAAAATGAATACAAATGCAGATGCATTATCACGTATAGAAATTAATTTACAAGAAGAAACTAGTTCGAATGATTCAATTATTAATAATGTAGGAGATTTAGAAACCATACATTCTGGAGAGGAAAA